>CM038112.1:14146154-14166052 GCA_001642375.2 Mentha longifolia
GCGTCATGCTTGGAAGAAAGCGCCTATACCGCAGAGACAGACGAAGGAAGCGAGAACTATGGCGAAAGTTCTGACAAATTGAGGTGTCGGGATGCCGGGACTGCAGCCCAGCCCCGTGGTCGCCAGCCACGTGCCACCAGGGCAAATTCTGAGGGTCGAGGCCTCTCCCAATCCCCAGAGCTCGTGCGAGTACGTCGAAGAGGCCGAGGGTGGAGAGTTCACATCCCGAGAGGTCCCCGGGCCTTGTTTGCTGCGTGCATGGGCATCCGTGCCCCCGAGGATGTGATAACGATGCGTGGGCCGACAAGATATTGGAGAGAATGGCCCAAGACGAGTCGGACACCGGGGTGATGGCGTATCGCCAAGTTCATGGCAGGGCACCTGAAGGGGATCTTCAGGAGGTCGGGGAGTTCCTCGGGTCATGGTGTTCATTCTCATCGTCGAGCACCGTCACATGCTAGCCATGTTGGCTCTGCTGGACGACATTTCGTTGACCGGGACTATGAATATCGAGACGATCGAGAGGCTCCCTACATTGAGCACAGATCACCTACCCCCGTGGGCGCTCCGGGTTTCGAGCACATGGTGGGGTTTGTTACCGAGCCGGTTAGCATGGGAGAGATCAAGGACACCTCCAGTTCGAGAGGCTGAGGTCAAGGACGCAGAGTCGTCACACTCATCTTTTTATAGGGACTGGAAACGATGCCCCCATATGATTGGGTGCATCCCGTACTACAGCCTGTCGTTCCTCATCCGCAGATGATTCCCATTCCCGAGAGTCAACAGGCAACCGGGGGTGAGTACAGTGATGCAGACTCTGATGTGGCAGGACAGACGCCTGTGCATCGGGTTCGTATTAGGGGACGGAATGTGAGGCCGTCGGCTGCCTTACAGAGCCCATTTGTTCGATTATCCCCACACCGTATACTGGCTCGACGATCAAGGAGATGTTTATGGCATTCAAACAAAGCGGGCCGCATTCCTACGCAATGAACATGCAGGACCCGCCATATAGGATGACGCAGTCATTGTTCGATGATATCGAACACCCCGCGATACAGTTCAACGCTGAGGTTAGACCGGACTTTATTTTGTGTTGTTATTATTTTTGATACTTTGTCGAGTATTATGTTTTCATAATAATCTGTGTTTATTTTAGGTAATGGAGTTGTATGTGCTTTACTGGTGGAGTCGACTCCAAGATGGACTTTCTTTGTGTCCGTCTCTGCAGGAGAGAGGCACCGTTCTGCTTGGATTGGGCGTATATGTAAGTTTTATTGACATATTTAATGAATAATTATTTTATTTATTTTATTTTGTGTGTAATCTCTAAACGAATATATTATTTGACAGTACGACTTGAGAACAACTCTGATGGCTTTTCACGATGGAGATCAAACGGCAATGGCAAAGTCGAAGCTAAAGTATCGTGATTACAAGCTGTCAAAGGATCTCGAGAATTGGTTTCACGGCGTGGGCTCGTATGATGTTTGATGAACGCAACTTGTGTAAGTTCCTTCAATTTAACCTTTTCGTTGAGAACGTTTATTATTAGTGCTTGAAGAATAAGTTGAGTCATCGACCCTTCTATGCAGTTTGTGTTTGTTTGTCATGTCTCCTCTGACCACTGGGTTATCTGCCGGGTATTGACTGACGAGTGGACGATGGAGGTATATGACTCACTTCTACATACGCTCCCTAATGCAGCCGACAGAATGCATCGGAAGGTCCAGCTCTACCCGATCCTAAAACTGTGGCCCAGAGTCTTGCAGCAAGTTGGGTATTGGGATCAACATCCACGGCTGGCAAAGCAAAATGATTTCTTGCAGATTGTCTGGGCCCCCTTGACGCAACAATACATACAGAAAGATGATTATTCATGCGGCCCATTCGCTTGTATGTATATCGATCGTATCTTCGCCTTGAAGAAGCCGCGCATTGAGAGGGTTGGTATGAGGTATCTCTCCGGGTTTCGCTTAGAGGTGGCGAAACAGATATTTTCACTTTCACAACGTTATGTCGAGTTGTGAACATTATATTTCATTATCTTTGACGTTGTGTATATAATATTATCACTTATATATTTAAATTTTATAATTCTACGCAAATTTATAACTTTTTCGTAAACTTCATTTCATTTAGACAACAATTCATAGACAACAATTAGTTAAAATCATAGTTTCGGCATTAATTTTGGCCTAATCATGAAATTAACGGTTAGGGTTCACGGTTAATTTAAAATTCTTACGGTTTAAATGTCTATTAAACCGTGTGGTTACACTATTAACGGTTATAGGGTTAACGGTTGTTATATAATTTTACGGTTTTATTTGCATTTAAACCGTGTTTGTTCTCTTTAAAATAAATAAATATAAAAAAAAATCACGGTTAGGTTTCACGGTTTAAATGTGAAAAAACTGTGTTTTAAAAAAATTTAATGAAAAATGTGACTCTCACGGTTAGATTAGCAGTTAAACCGTGATCTCACGGTTAGCTTGCTAATATAACCGTGAGAGTCACATTTTTTATGGTTTAATTGGGGTTCAAACCGTGAGCTCGCGGTTTGTACTCCAGTTAAACCGTTAGGTCGTGTTTTTGTGAATTAAATTTATATAATTTTTTTTTTAATTTAATTGTTAAATAAGAGCTCATGGTTTGTTTGGCATATAAACCGTGATCTCACGATCAACAAACTACCTAAGCCGTGAATCTGTATTTTTAATCTAACAGAATACTACTATAACTATAACAGAAGATACAGAAGCTAAACCTCCAAAAACAAGAGAATTGTGATTCGGGCATCTAATCAGAACTGATTCGAATCTAATCAACAACTCTCATCGGGCATCTACACCTAGTATGCCCCTGTACGTGACAAATGCTACAAGTTTTTGGCGTTCGTCGTTGCCTACCATCCTCGTTCGGGACTCTATTGAGATCGGCGTCACCGATTTGCGAAGAAGCCGTGCATGTGCGTCCTTGTGACCGTATCCACCGCACCACCCGCATCTCTGTGGATTTCCCGGAAGATCTTCCACCGTTGATCTCGCTCGGCTGTTTCGCGGTCTACCCGCTTGTCTTTCGACAACAGGCGGCAAAACCACTTGAGCAGCAACGTACTCGGGCACAATCCAAGACCGTGGATCGGGAACCGGATGAATGTTGGGCGAGTAGGTTGCCACGAGGGTCGATTGTTTGAAATAATGGCTCACGTAGTCCGTAGCACGGCCTCCGGCAAAACTGCGAACATAGTAATGAAATATGAAAGAATTAAACCAAATATTTTCAGACTGATCGTAGCATAAAAAATGAGTATAAGGCATGCATACCTAATGGCAGCACAAGCGTGTCGACACGGCACCATGTCCCCCTCCCACTCACGGTAATCGCACATTGCGTTCTGCATGTCCACTAGGTAAGTCCCATTGTCACCCTCGACCCTGTACACGTGGGGAATTATTGTCCCACGAGTTCTGTAGTGACGGGCCCATTCAGAAGATACGGCCATCTTCTGGTACGTTGTCTTAGTCACCTCGTGGGTCCCACGTTGAGCGGCATTCCGATGCTCCTCGAACCATCTGTCGACAATAATCCTGTACGCCTCAATCATGGCATAGATGGGCAATCGACGTGCCCATAGGAGTCTGGCGTTCATCGTCTCAGCGGCATTCGAAGTCATGAAACTCATGCGCGGAACAAGACACTTGTTACGCGACCACCGATGCATGCCGATCTCACACAGCCTCTGATATATTCCAGAACCCATCAAGTTTTCCATGTATTCTTCGAATTTAGAATCCGAATATGAGTATGTCGCAGCTTCGAATATGCCGACTGCGTGCTTCCCAAATGTGACCATATTCTTGGCCAGATGATGCCAGCAAAGACCGTGATGCGCACCGGGGAAGACATCCCTCACTGCATTTCCAATGCTGATATGGCCATCGGAGACTATCAACAGGTCCTGAGGATGTCCTAAGCAGTTACGCAAATTCGTCAGAAACCAAGTCCAGGAATCATCATCCTCGATCGGGCCAAATCCAATGGAAAGTGGAAACACTTGCTCGTTCCCATCCTTCGTGCAAGCGATGAATAACATCCCCGTGTTCTTGCCCTTGAGGTGTGCCCCGTCGACTACGATAACGGAATGTAGTAAATTGTTCTGAAATGCATGCAAGGACTGTCCTAGAGCGAGGAACATATAACACAGTCGATCGTCGAGGGGGGATGTCGAGATACTATACATGGTACCTAGATTCTTCTGCTGCAGTAAGTACAGATAAGATGGGAGCCTCTTGTACGACTCCACAAATCCTCCATACATCATCTCGATAGCGATGTTCCTCGCTCGCAGGGCGAAGCTGTAATCGATCTTAATGCCGTACTCAGCTCGCATTTCATCAACCATCTCTTTTGGCTTGAGCACGACACCATCAGTGATCAACCTCTTTGCGTAGAATGCTCCAAGAACATTCGCGGGGTACTGCCGCGGTGTAGTCCCGTCTAAATCGACGGAGCACGTATGGCTACCATTGTATGTTCTGATGCGCCACATAGTCCCCACGTTCTTTGCCCGCACAAGGTACTCGCACCCCTCCGTCCTGCATTTGAACCTGACACGGCCCTTGTCCGAATTCTCAACTTTATACTACTGCCGGTTCTCCATTTGATGCAATCCAACTGCTGCCGACACATCTAACTTCCTCTTGAACAGGCCGCCCTCTCGCAATGCACCAGCTACAGGCGTGTAATAATATGGATCCAGAACCCCCAAAGGCAACGCAATGTTTAGGTGAACGTGAGGAATCAACCAATCTCGGATAGCCTCAAGATCGGCCCTGGCATCGTCGTCTTGGGTAGGTTGGGACACTGAATGAATGTTGCGATGCCCAACGATCCTATCAAGCCGTCTCGGCTCTCAGATCCATGCACCGAACTCCTTCGTAAGTGACTCAAATAAGTCGGTGCGATCTGCTGCGTCCATTGCTTCCTCGGCCATATCTTCCGCGACCTCTTCATCCTCATCCCTCTCCTCGTCGTATTCCTCGCTCCTTTCTTCTTCAGAATATGGAGCCTCCGAGCTCGGCTCCTCAATATTCACACTCGTAAAAATCCTAGAACCTTGTGTCGTCGGAGTGCTGCGGGCGATTCCCTTATCTTTGCTGACAACGTAAACAGTTGCCTTCTTCATCTGCTCCACAATCAATCGCAACAAATCAATGTCGTTCCTCAAAGCGACCTTATCTTGGCCACCATCGGCATTACTCACGTAGTAGAGCAAAAAATTGGATTCTTCGCCCACTTGATCACGAATCTCTTGTAGTAGATTTGCATATGTAACTTGGGTCATAGCCAAATGCACCAAAACACGATCGCCCCTACGTAACGAGTTTCCTCCTCAAAATACCCACCGTGACGAATATATACTTTGACCGTAGACATATATGCATAAAAACGATCAAGAAATTCAAAATCTGAAGAAAATACACTAGAAATGTAATAAATCGTGTTTACACGGTTTAAATATATAGCTCACGGTTTTTTTATTGAAGTTAACGGTTTAAACTTTGATTAAACCGTGAAAGATGGACATTTCACGGTTTAATCACAGTTTAAACCGTGAAAATATTATAGATCGTGAGCTTAATATTTTAATTGAAAAAGGATATCTCATGGTTTTCCCTATAAATAACCGTGACATGTCAAATATAAACCGTGAATTTTAATTAAACCGTTAAAAGTAAAAAATCATTTTTTTCAAGCTTAATATCGAATCTAACAGTTTAAACCTATTACATGGAAGTAATTACTTTAATTCTCGATAAATAGGACCAAACATGTAATCTAATCACTCTTCATATCAAAAAAGTAAATAAACCATAATTTTCTAGAAAGAAAAAATCAATAATTACTAAATTCCAAATTCATATGATTTTCCCCAAATTTACACAATAATAACAACTAAATATAAAAAAATAAACGGTGCATACCTTCAATATGATCAAAATATCTTCGACATCGGACCAAATGCGGTGAATATCTTCGAGAATCAACCAAATTCGAGGGGAAATTTCAACAAAATTGAGAGAGCTTAACTCAATTTGCGTTCACGATTTCAATTTTTTGTTGCATTTGAAGTGTTTTTGTTCAATTTCACTGTTAATTCAATTAATGAAATGTACCTTCATCTGATTTGGTTGTTGGTGAATAAATGCATTTTCGAATTTTACATTTTTTTCCTCTCAAAATCAAATTAAAAAGTGACTTGATAGAGGCAAAACCGTGAGTTCACGGTTTTATACTTTACTCACGGTTTTTGGACCTTATAAACCGTGAGGATACATGCAAAACCGTGAGCTCAAGGTTTAACAATGATATCACGGTTTGGTATGTTGTAACCGTGAAAAATAATAACTTTTTAAGGGTAAGTTTGTCTTTTCATTTGATTTTGGGTGTAAAACTTATACTTTTATATGCTTGGGTATAAAACTTACATACTTATCGGTTTTGGGTATATATAAAGTTCACCCAAGTAGTAATTAATAGGCAAACTCCATAAATCTTGCACATAAACTTCATAATCTACAAATAAATTCTCATAATTTTAAGTATGAAATTTACAAATTTCCACATAATATCCCAAATTATTAAAATATACGTCATCAAATATATGTCTTCCCAAACAACTGCATATTACATTTATTTCCCAAATCAGAGCGAGAAAAATGGCGGACTTACTGCCTCACGTGCCTCTCTCCAAAGCGTCACGTGCCGCTCCGACACCGGCCCGTATGACCATCTCAGAATGTCCGTTTTCCACTTTGATTCAATTCCCACTCTGATTTCTTTCTTGATTTCAATTCCCAAAAAGCAAACAGCAGCTCCTGCAACTTTTTGTTTTGCTCTGTGTTTCTTGATCGAGTAGATTTCGAGTCAAGAATGAGGTAAAAAAAGTGCAGCAAAACAAGAAAGATGAGCGTTTCTTTGACTGTGATGACCTTGAATCTCTTGGAAGATCAGCCCGAGGACGGCCCGAATTCATGGGACAAGAGGAAAGATTTGTGTGTTACAGTCATCACTAGCTACTCTCCCATGATTCTCTGCACACAGCAAGGTGGGTGCGAGATTCTCTGTGTGTGTGTGTGTGGTGGGACTGTACTTGATTATGGTTTTGAAATCTTGATTCTTCTTTTCTTGAAATGGTTGATCTGAGTTTCCACTTGCGCAGATGGGTTTTGTTTAATTTCACAAAACAAAAGTTGTGATCTTTTGTTCTAGTTTGATGGGTTCTTGTTTTTGTTCATGTTTAGGGGTGAAGTCACAGTTGGACTACCTACAGCAATGCTTGCCAGGTACAATTCTTGATGATTATTATTGGAATGGATTGGATTATATTGATTGGAAAACAATGACCTTGATTGCTCCTTATTATTGCAATCAGCTGTGAAAGAATCTGTTGGAAGTAGTTGAGTTGGCATTGACCAAATTCTCGTTCTTGTCTTTTGATTACCATTGCTAGCATCATATTTCATCTTCTGCAGTATGTGAAATTAATGGAGAAATCTTAGATACGTGCCCCCTAATGAATGTGATTGGGGAGAAAGTAAGTACCTGCTCTTAAATGGTAGTAGTTGTTTGTTTCCATGATGATACGATATCAAGATTTAAGCTCGGAATCGGGATTTGAGAAAAGATGGTTCGGTTATTGATATTCTGTCAAAATCACAAACTTGGCTTAGTTAGTCTCTGGAGGAACTGCCTTGAGACTTAATTCGAGGCATATTAGGATATGGAAGTATGTTTGCATTGATTTGGAGATTATTTTACAGCTGTATATCTTGGTGGTTTTGTATTTGCCGGTGAATTTTATATTGCAGAAGATTTTGTATCACCTTGCATTACTGAAGTTGATTTGTAGCAACTACCAAGAACCTTTCTTCTCCACTCCATCTCATGAAAGACAGCTCCGAAATCATACCTTATTGAGATACAAAGTGTTTGTGTGTGTGTACATATAATCTCCATTAATTTAGAGTGTTTGATACCACTAGCTCTTCCCTACATTTGTTGAGCCTCCCCACGAACATATAGAATACTTCGTAGTATAATTCTCTCGCAGAATACAAGAGAAATTTCTGTTCTTATCTCTTACATCAATGATATAAATTCGTAATGGGAATGCGAATATCAGCTCTCTCAGATCTTGCTCGTGTTGAAATTTAAAGAATTATAGGAACTCTATCTCTTGGCTCTTCCAGTACTTATGAAGTAGGCCCACTCTAATTGTTTTGAACGAACGGTGACATTTCGGAATTCTGCCATTAGTCTATAATACGTCTTCACTTTTTTAAGCATAAGTTAACCATGCTCTTGATGTTTTCTCATTCCTCCAAGTTCATACTGCTTTGATGACATTGCTATATATTCTTAGTATGTTCCTACAAAATGATTCCTAGGATTTACGAAAGCAATTCAAGGCAGTGTTTCCTGTTTCAGTTGATTTCGGGCAGTAAGACATTCTTGTTCTTAAATCGAAAGCTTTACACGGGTGATCATTTTCTTGTGCTGAAAAGATCGATTATATGATTTTCTGCATTCACACATTCTTGTTCTGAAACTGAGATCTTTAAATGAGTTAATTTCTTGTGCTGATAAGGATACGAACAATTTGGAATTTCAAGAAAAGGACCTGAAGACACATCTGATCAGCATTGTACAATCTTTTACGCAAAGGAAAAGGTGAATATTTTCTCTAGTTATTCTCTCCAAATCTTCGTTTAAGTGACGTCTTATGTCTCTAATTATCTTCCAGCTGAATTATTTCGTTAATATATGGTGCTACATAATTCAGGTCGAGGTTCTGGAAGGCGGGACCTTTTGGTTATCCGAGTCACCTTCAGTGCCTGGAAGCATTTCATGGGGTTCGACAGAGCCATGTATATCGACATGGGCTATATCCTTCACCTCATTCGTTTAGCCATCTTAGGTTTCAACAAATTGCGACTTTAAATTATCTCATCGACTAATGAAAGTTGAAGCATTGTTTACCTTGATTAATTGTGTACACATTCCAGCTTAAAGGCATTGAGCCACCAGGATTTTCGTTTCAGATTGTGAATACGAACATGGACGAATTTAGTCCCCGAGCTCGAAGGCGTGGTGCTTTGCTGACGTGGCAGCACATTGCCTCCTTGCCTCCAAACTTGCCTGTTTTGTACTGTGGAGGGTTTAACACACCAAAGGAATCGACTACGGGCCGTTTCCTTCTTGGAAGATCGAGGTATACTACTTTCAGTTTTCTCTTCCGCCATGATATCAAACTCTACTTATTGTACAGATTATAATTATTCCATATAATTACATTCTGCAAGCAAATTTTTGTATATACTCGTGTTACAGGGAACATGGTGTCGTTGGTGATATGAGGGACGCTTGGCCCAACGCTCGTGTGAGGAAGAACGTCTCCTTAATTCGCACTTACCATGGATTCAAAGGTAAAAATAAATCATCACATTCTGATCATCATCGACTCAGTCTCAAATATGTTCTTTAACCTTGTATCGTATCATCATCGTCTCTATTAGGTGATAAACAGGGAGCTCTTGAATTCTTGAAGCTGATATTCAGAGCTCTTTGCCTGTGCTGGGATCGACAGACGCAGGATCTGCACGTGGACTGGATTCTCTTCAGGGGAAGATCGTTGATCCCCGTCTCGTGTGAGGTGGTGAGTGATAATGTCGATGGCTGTTATCCATCGTCTCACTATCCTATATTCGCGGAATTCATGCTTCCTCGCACGGTGAGACTGACTGAGGCACCTACTCAAGATTAAAGCTAAGACTCTTCTTCATCATCATTAATATTTTTCTCCCTCATTTTGGGGATTTTTTTTTTTGGTTGTGTGGAGATGATTTAATGTGTGGGATGTCGAGTGAAATGGTGTGGAGTGGATTACAGAATTTCGTAATCTCACTTGATACAAGATCTTAATGGATGTTTCACTTGTTTTCATGTTTTCCTTACTTGCACTGTCTTAATTTTATTTGTAAACTGATAGAGCTGAGCATAATAATTGAATTTTTTATTTGATTTTTTTTTTTAGGAATTTATTTTAATTTTATTCTAATAAATTTTTATCAGAAACGGTATAATGGCACGATTGTGGGCCAGGCTGGACCATGACATTTTCGGCCCAAATACTTTTGGGCTGTACCGACCCAGCCCAAATCATAGCCTGTACGTGAGCTTTCAGCTGAATGAATTATTCCATGGATCACTTGCATGAAGTTTTTATTTTATTTTTACTTTAAAAAATATATATCGAAGGGGTAATTCTAAACACAATCCCCTTTTACTCCCTATAGCCCCCTAATTAAAAATAAAATATAAAAAATAGTGCATTTCCTATTGTATCCCTATAACCCCCAATAGATAATATTGTACTTTGGTTTCTGCAATCCCTAAAGTCTGAAAAACACCACCACCCCCAATTTTTCGAATGATTAGAGAACATGAAAAACAAATTGTGAAAAATTGTTTAGTATTGCCGCTCGATTTCCAAATTAAAAGAACTGTGCTTGGTGATTGGAGCAGTATTTTGTGATGTTGTTGCACACTTTACGAAGACCAAATTTGGAAATCATTAATTCAGATTTTATGTTTAATAGATAGAGTAAGACATTTTTTTTTATCAATTGAATATGATTAAGGAGATGCACTCGCTTTAAAGTTGAAAACCAAACATGGAGAATGTGATATTCAGAATCATAAGTTTGTTTAATAAAATGGAGAATGTGATAGTCAGCCTGAACAGCGTTAAAGCCGTTCTTCAATCTTTGTTCTAATCTTGGGAAATAAGAACAATCATCATAATTGCCCCCAAAAATCAAACGCATGTTTAATCTTAAACACAAATGTCAGTTAAAAAAAATCCAATAAAGCCAAGAATTAGAATAAAACAAATGGTTCTCTAGCAATCAAATTTAAAAATCGAAAGAACTGCAGAAGTAACTAAACAGTTTTAGTGGTGCTAGAAATTCAACAGCTACAGTGGCAAGCAGAGATTTGCTCCTTGGCTGTGTGTGCTACGGGAGTATTTTTTATTTGGGGGTTATAGCAATGATTTCATCATTGTTTTTTTTTTATTTGGGGGGCTGTAAGGGTACAATAGGACATTAATTATTATCGAAGTTCAAAATAAAATTACCCATATCGAAGTTCAAAATAAAATTGCGTAATGAATCCTACTTCCTAGCGCTAGTATATGTTTTAACTTTAAAAAATATTTTTAATAAATTTAAGTGGTTATTAATTCATCTTAAGCATTTCTTCCAAAAAAAAAAAATCATCTTAAGCATCTAAATATATAAATCACCGGACAACAAACTAAAAATGTATTTTAAATATTGTTATTCACGAAATAAAATCAATAATAAAACATGATATAATGAGAGCATTTTAACCAATGTTATTATAATTAGATACGATAACTAAAATTTACTACTAATACTTATAAAAAGCTATTTAAATATTACTAATAGATACAATTTTTAATAAAATGAAACTTTACGTTAGGATGAAGTAATTGTTTCCCACTTGAAGAAGATTAACCATCCTATACTAATTATGAAGAAATCCTAATTATTATGTAATCATGTCCATTTCGCATTACAGTTCACGAATTCAAAACCCATACATAAAACGAACGTTATACTATACAGTTAATAATTAAAATAAAAACTTTTCAAAAAGAATAAACTGATTAATGTAAAGATTACATTTCTTTGATTTTCTTATAATGTGCATAATAACAATAAAAAGTACTACTACTACAAAGAAGCTAGGCAGTAATTTCCCATCACAATTGTAATTTGTAGAGAATTGAATACTACAGATAAATTGATATTATCTTTCTCTACTCAAATTTAGACAGTCGCATTAAACAATAAAACAAAAGTTGAAAAAAGAAAAGGGAAAAAGAAAAATAAGATTCTGTTCTGATGGTCAAAGGTCAAAACTAGAATCTTAACCTTCCTAAAAACAGCACATATCAAACCACAACCCTAGAAAGCGACTAATGTCAGAAACCCTAATTCCCCAATATTCAATGAGTCCCCCGTTGGTAATTCTCTAATTTCATTTTCACCCATCTTAGCAAATTAATACAAACCCTAATTCTGTTTTTTTTAATTATTTTTTTATTATTGAGCCCCAAAATCCCATAAATGAATAGTAGCATCATCAGTGCATGCAGCGACGTACCTCTCATCTGCAATTAGGGCATTGCACTCCTCAATTCTCTCTCCAAAACTGTACAAATACTGCCCATGCTCTATTTCCCAAACCCTAATCGCGCCACCGCCCCACATCACCGCGTATCCGCCATTGATGCACCCCAAGGAAACGCCCCCTCTCATCGGAAACCTACACACCTCCGCCAGATTCTCCACTGTTCGCACGGCAGCGCCACCGCGTGCGTCGAGTACGAGTGCCGAATCGTTGCGTGCGTCGAAGGCGCCCACGACTAGCGCCCTCCTCAGTTCCTCTTCCACCACCACCGATTGATTTCGCAAGTTGAGCACCGTAACCCTAACGCCGGTGGCCGCCACCGCCGTGTCGCCGCTAGTCAACCGGATTCTGCCGATGGCTCCGGTCATCTCCGTCAGTAAGTGCCACCCCATCACCGCCTCCGGATCGGTCAAATTCCCGCCGATGAAAAGTAGCTCTTCCGTTTCGCTGTTCCATATGTGAAACGCGTGCCCGGGAACACCTATTTATAATAATTTGAAAAAAAGAAAAAAAAACTAGGGTTTGAATCGAATCGAATCGAATCGAATTGGGGGATTTTTCAATCGATTTCAGTGGATGATGAAATTGAAGTGAAATTACCTGCGTAGAGGCCGACCCACCACCGGCTGCAGCCGGCGAAGTCGACTAGAGCGCCGTCGTTGAGGACGTCGCCGAGGTGCGCGCGACGCAGCGGGGCGGCGGCGTTGACGGCGGCCATGTGTATGTCGCCGTCGAGGGTGGCGAAGACCAGGCGGGCGTCGGAGAGGACGATGCCGGAGACGGCGCTGGAGAAGCGGCCGAGGCGGTCGCGGTGCTGCGGGTAGAAGGTGGAGAGGTGGAGGCGGGTGGGGAGGTGGAAGAGGTGGACGGCGCCGTCGGAGAACCCCGCGGCGAGATGGTGGTCGGAGAGGGCGAGGCGGCGGCAGCTGAGGCCGTCGTCGTCGTTGTTGTTGTTGTCCGTGGGGACGAAGTGGAGGGTTGCGTGGTCGTAGCGGCTTGAGCGGAAGTTGGCGGCGGTGCGGTGGCGGTAGATGTACTCTTCCCGCCATGAGACGCGGAGGAGGAGATCTCGAACGTTCCAGATGTTTCGCGAGAGGTTTTGCCAAAGAAGATCGGACCGTGATATGGCCCGCCACGTGGAGCACACCTGCACCCCCTCGTAAATCATATCATATCATTAATAGTTGGTTTATAAAGGCTCTATCTCTAAATAATTAATTTAAGCTGCTCCTTTTTTCTCCTCGTCACAAAAAATGTCACCTATTCACAAATTAAAATGCTTAATACAAATCAAAACTAAATTATTTAAATATTTGAAGTCCATCAAATTCCTTTTTCGGTATCGGTATATCTTTAAAATTTGCGCATCTACTATCATATACTAGTATCTATTTAAAACTCGTGTCACCTAAATGTATGCACAAATTTCAAACTTAGGCCACGTAAAGAGTAGTATACTTTTTTAACTACAATATCACTACTTCATAGTCCTAAATCTCATACTCCCTCTATATGAAACACGTAAATAGAATTTTCAGCACAAGTTTTAGTTTTTGTGATGAGTGAATGTTCAAATAATTTTTTCATTTCAATTAATATAGTGGACATAAATAAAAATGAACATTTAAATGCTGCACTTTTATTGACTTTTGAGGGTGGAAAAGAAATTATAGATAAAGAGCCAAATATATATATACTCCATGTACAAAGAACAAGTATTGCTCTCATGCAATGCACGGATCGTACGACAATCAAGATTATAAGAAAAATTAGAATAATAAAATGAGATATACTATATTGAATGATGAAAAAAATAATTTGAATATGAAATTTCTTTAAAATTAATAGTTCACTATTAATTTACTACAAAGATATAGGAGTATTTTCTAAATTTATTAAATGGGCCTCGCAATCTTCAAGTTTTAAATATAATAGTGTGATATGAAATCTGCATGTTTGATCTTAACATTCAGTAAGAGAACAAATGTTTGGAAGTTTAGACTTATAAGTTTTTATAATTTTTCCTCATACCGTAAAAGAGTAAGACTTCAGTTATATACCTACAAACCATTAATAATAAGTATCATGTTTATGTCTATAAAATAATCTATATCATGTTTATATCATGTTTATGTTATACACTAAAATAATATAAACACACATTAGAGTCATTTTCTTTAAAGAAAATGTATAAATCTCAAACAAATGTATGTAGTTGGGTTGTTCGGTATATGTATATCTCTTGCAGATGTAATATAATATTCAAAAAGTTGCCTAAAATACAATTGTAATGGTAGAATAAATTCAAAGAAAAAAAATATGTAACACGTTTTTTTCAAAAGAATAAATTAAGTTTTGGATAGGAATCATAGTGTTTGTTAGAAAAAAAAAAAATTAAAAATGAGATACTTGTTCTAGAAGATGATTTTTTTTTAAAAAAAAAATTAAAAAAGGTAAAGGCATATTGAGAAATAGTTTTATATTATGCAAAATAGTGTAGAAATTTTGGGTGAGAATAATTAATGATACTTGTATTTAGAGGGAAAATCATCTAACTTAGTATCTATCTTATTGATTGTGTATTAGCCTTAGGATATTAGATTCCTTTAACCTATGTTTTAATCAACTATATCTAGGTAGTTAGTCAATACTTATGTTATATCTTTTGGATATAGTCATGCAACTTTTGGAAGGAAAATGACAATCTTATAATATTTTGCAACAATTGAATTTTTAGATATTGTAATAGAAGTAGGTAATATTTTAAATATATATGAGATATGTAAAATTTAGAAATGCTTAATGAGACAATATATGCTTTAAAGGGATAATGGGAGTATTTCTTTTGCATAAGTTGTTATGGGCTGACTTAATTAGAAAAAGAAGATCACAAAGTGGAATTTTGAAAGTTTTAATACTGCAAATGGATGCCAACATTGGAAAGGAAACCCTTTTAACCCATGCTTGTGTCCATACCAGACAAAAATAATTAAACAATTAATTTATTTTAATGAAAAGAAGAAAAATAAGAGCAGAAAAAGACTGTTTGGGCAGAAATCCAAGAATTTATATGCAGGCATGCCCCCCCCCCCCCCCCCCCCCGGCGCAATGAAAAAGCTGAATTTGCACTCTCTTCTCATCTCTTACACAGTATAAAAAAGAGTGTGCATGGAAACTGCAGTCGGAGACACTTGAGAGAGAAACATGAGTAAGCTAGGTTATGCGAATCCAACTGCAATATCACACATTTCTATTTCCTACTCGATATATATACTCCATCCATCGCTCCCACCCTAAATAACTCTTTTTTTTATTAATATGTGAAGTATATTTTAATAAAAAGGTATATATATATGTCTTAAGTTGAATTTTAGTAAAAAAATCTCTACTCTTTCAAGTTTCAACAAGATATATTTACTTATAAACGTAATTCAAAGTTGATGCTTACAAGTAAACACACTCCACAATGCAAAGCCAGGTCTATGCAGTATTACCCTTGTAGAGAGAGAGAGAGAGTAGATACATAGGCTAGTAGTAGTAGTAGTAGGGGAAATGCATATGCATGTGTTGTATTATTCGAGCTGTCCCATTTAGCAATAGACATGTCTCATATCCAAAAAAACTGACACAAATTCATCTTTAATTACTAATGTCAATGTGTAGAAGAAGATAAGCAAATTAAGGCTGAAATTTAAGTACACATCTTTAGTTCATAGCTATCTGAGATCTGACACTGGATGCAAAAAAAAAAAAAAATTACTTACTTTTCATGAAATAAAATAAAATAAAACCCCTTAATTACTATTCAAACTTAATAAATTCATACAGTAAGTATATCACTGATGTCTGCTGCAGCTGCGTATATTCCAGTGGATAATGAAGAACTTCATTGCCAAAATAAACCATGAAAAACATTGCATCTTCACATATATATATATATATATATGGCAATGGGAAAAAGCAGTACTGGGATTAGGTGAAGAAAGTTGTGGGGTTTTTTTAGCTCAGGAAAGAAGAAAAAGAATCCTTCTAATAATGTAAGACTCTCCAAAAAAAGGAATTTTTTTCTCTGATGACATTAGAGTTTTCTTACACGTTTAGAGCTACAAAGATTAGGGTATATTTTAGCAGCTTCTTGTTTATGCAGAGCATTCTTATATATTTTCCATTATCTCCAACTTTTCAACATTCTCTCTCTACCTGGCTCTACCTCTACCTCTACCTCTCTCTCTCTCTCAATGGAATTTCTTGAGAACTAACAAGAAACTATAAACATGACGTTATATATATATATATATATATAAAGAGAGAGAGAGAGATCACAAATATAGAAGAAAATTAGGAAAAGAGACAAGCACACACAGTGAAGGTATTTGTGTGTGAAAAGGGGTACCTGAAAAAGGTTGGAGAGAGCTTGAGCTGCAGAGAGGCGGCCAATGGTGTGAGAAGCATCCACAGCAACTTGGAATGCAAGAGCTTCGAGGAATGGCTCCGGCCAAACTCCATTGCTGGACCTCATTCTACTGCGAGAAGACGAGGGCTGCCCTTCAAATTCTCCCCCACCGTCGCCGCCGCCGCCGCCTTCTGAAGAAGAGGAAGAAGAAGTTGACATCTTTGGTAGAGTACTAGTTTCTAAAGTGTTAATCGCAAAGATTTGGAGTGTGAATTATGCAAACAAAAAGGGAGATGTAGACACAAAATGAGGGGGCCCAAATTTAGTGTGTGTTGTGTGTGTGTGTGTGTGTTTTAAAGTTTCAAGACATGTATTTAATTAATAGAAAATAGTAATATAACTAACATAAACAAGAACAATTCCGGCATGCAGAGGCAAAAGTTGTAGTTTGAGCCTTGAGGTACTACATATCTAAAAAAAAAAAAGTTCATATACTTTTTTGTTTTAATTAATTGTATTTTATTAAACGATCAAAACGCCTCCACGTTTATGCTAGAAGTATCATTTTTGATTCATTGTAAGAAATTGATTTTATTGTTGTAATTGAATACAATCTATACAATTAAAACTCCGAATCCCGACCCATAACAAGCTATGCTTATTTCAATAGTTGTCAACTTGTCATTTTTTATGCTGAAAAGAAAAAATAATAATAAAATAGTTTGCATTCTTATTAATGATTGAAGAATAATGTATAGCACTCTCACCGTTCCAAAGATAACGTTCTGTTTCTTTTGATAATAATTTTATGTTCACTCCGTCCCATAAATTTGGGCACGAGAATTATTGGAATGTGTAATCTTTTCTAATTATGAATAATATTATACTTATACTATTCATAACCGGAAAAAGATTACACGTTCCCTTAATTCCGGTGTCCAAATTTATGGGACGAAAGAAGCATAAAATTATTGTCAAAAGAAACATGATATTATCTTTGAAAGGAAGGGAATATTATTTTTATTAAAACAGAAGATGTTTCATTACTTAGTATAAAATAATACTATAATATAAGTAGCCATAGTATTTAATATTACGTGACCAATATAATCAATCTTCACAAGCATTGTCACGTTTATTAACAACAATTGTTACATTTAGCATCGATAGGTTTTAATTGTAAGAATGGATATAATTCCATAAACAAAACTCCAAGTATGGAGTATTTGTTTGGCATAAATTTAATTCGAAAAGATTGCCATATGTATTCAATATGATTATTCATTTATTTTAAAATAAAAGAATAATAAATATTTTCTTGTTGCTAAAAAAATGTTTTCGTTACCATATACTCTCTCCGTCCCGCGCCAGATTTTATATTTTTCTTTTTGGGACATCCCACAAAATATAATACTACGTACTTACGTTTCTATATTGGGTAAGTTTAAAAAAAAATCGGGTATAATTAGCATATAATTAGAGCCAATTGATTGGACCCTTATTACACCTCATGTGCTAAAAATGTAAACATGGGCCAAAAAAGAAATGTATACATTAATCTACAATTGTTAATTCTCGTATCAAAAAAGAAATGTATGATCTGACAAGGGATATAATGAGTAATATAGTACATATAAATAATAATATTATCTAATAATATCTCATAAAAATGTCTAAATTATCTATACTTTTTCGTATTAAAAAATGGTATATAAGGGTAGACAAATATTTTTATAAAGTAGTAAAATGTGGTATAAAACTATCATATCACTTCCTTAGATACAATATTATACTACCTCCATCCCATTTATTTAGACCTATTTGCTTTATGCACGTATTTTCACCGAAACCTAGTACGGGTTTTAAAACATATTTTTGTAGTATCGTTTTTTTTACGGGATACTATGAGTGTCATAGTATCCCGTAAAAAAAACGATACTACAAAATTATGTTTTAAAACCCGTACTAGGTTTCGGTGGAAATACGTGCCAAATAGTAAATATGTCTAAATAAATGGGATGGAGGTAGTATTATGATATAATATAAGAGGTTGCACGTATTTATACTGTTTGCTCGAATTTTTATACATCAAAACAAGGGTGGACCGTGGACCTACGTGGGGGCGAGCACAGACTGAAGCCCTCATAGTCGTCACCAGAATCTTTATGTATTAGTGTATATTTCGTCGAAATTTTATGTTCACATTATTACAAAGATTTTTTTTTATTATAAATTTGCCTCCTTGTTGATTTAATCTTGATTCTGTCAGTTCATCAAAATAAATACTCCCTCCATCTCATACCACTTGGCCTATATACTATATCAGGTCATCCCATGCCAATTGACTTGTTTACTAATATGGAAAGAATTAGTCATTAAAATGAACCCTTATTTGTATATGTAAATAATAAATAAAATTTTAACTCATTTTATAAATGAAACCTTATCATATGAAAAAGCTGTTTGAGACTTTAGCTAAGTACAGGTCTTGCTATATCTACCTATTGAACTGTCTTGTTTTCCTACTTTTTAGAGAGATTAGAAATTTCTTGTTTTTTTCACTCAAGTTTTTTATTTTTTGTTCTGTTTTCTTGAGAAGAATCTCTCATTTTTTGTTGGGAACATATTTTGCTGGTAAAAGAGCAAAAGCTTGGGTCCCATTTGCTCTTTCGCCATAATAAAAACATTGTTATAAAGTTCATATTTGGGGTCTTGCAATATTTAGTAAAAATAAAGAATTAAAAGATACAAGCATTTAAAAGTTGACATTTGCAGATTTGCAATAAGAATACTAGTTTTGAAGTCGCTCACATAAAATGTACTATCTCCGTCTCTTTTTACTTGAGTCATTTTATTATAATAATAGACTCAGAATAATAAAAACGGGCTCAAGTAGAAGGGGACGGAGTGAGTAGTAATTATCTTCTACGTACTTTTATTGTGTCTACGGAACACTTCTCAAAATAATTATCTCACGTTTAATCTATATTATTAAATCATGAGATTATTATCATATCATTTCCTATTTGTCATGCAAATTAACATGCCCTAAGTATTACCTAGTAGAATATTTACCTATAGAATCCGCAATAAAGCAATCCATAATTTGAAAATGTAACGGTATTTTAAAATAGTTCGAAGTACTTTTATGGCGAAGAAGTTCTATTGTAGAGTTAGTTACACAGTTAACCATACATATATAAATCATTTTCAGTAT
>CM038112.1:14166152-14309650 GCA_001642375.2 Mentha longifolia
ACTTTCTGAATAAGCGTATCATGTTTAAAGAGTTCCAACCTATATCTGCTCTTAGTAGGGGTGCCCACGAGAGAGAGGCTGTGGGGCTCTTCGAGGAGATGAATCAGCTATTGAAAAGCTACTGAACTCATTTCACTTCACACGTCCGAAAGTTGGACCTAATATAATATGGCATTCCGACGAACGCGATTCAAGAGACGGCTAAGCATCTAGTTAGCGTTCTGGGAAGATCCTATAAGAGATAGAACCTTCTTGCTTTCTTTCACATTTCGTTGGGACAACTTTTCCAATATATGTGTACCAAGGTCTTAGTCAATCTATGTGAACCATAACTCTCTGCATGAAAACTAGATAGTCACGTAGCGATCCTGGGTAGCCAAGGACTAGTGCATCTGGATGGAGTGTTCTTTGGGAGGTGTGATTGAAGAATGTCTTCTAAAGACACTATTCTATTCAATTAAATAAACGAGTGAATCTGACTTCATAGCCCAGTATTTCCTAGTCTCTTAGGAGCTTTCTAACTAAAACTCAAGCTCGAAAGCAAAGGAAGAAAACAGCTACTTTTGAGCTATAGTTACGAGACCTTGATCTAAAAGAAGAACTAGGAATATATCCCTTCGGGTCTTGGCTTCCTTGGCGCTATTGGAGCTTTTAGTTCCTTCTTTCGGAGGAGTGGAAGATCAGTAGTAAGTATTTGTCCCCTCTTAGCAAACTCTTACCAAAAAAGGGGTCTTACTAGAGGGCGTTTTAAGCTCAGTTCGAGGCAGCCTGCGTATGTTCTCTAGTCCCATCTCTCTTGGGAAAAAGAGGGGGCAGATGAACGCCAAAGGGAACCATCCAAGGCTTTTTGGTTTAGATCGGAAACGGAGACGCCCCTTTATGAATGAAAATATACGAGGTCACTTTGATCACTATATAAGATGCAACTAGATCCCGTCCTTGACCCGACCTCTGGGACTTTAAATCATCTTTCTATTCGCGCCTTTAAATCCACTGCTTAGGTAGGAGCCGCTTCTATACTGGTATAGTTACGCATATTGTTATCCCTTATCTCCTTCGCTCCGAAGACAAGATGATCTCACACCTACAGGCGACAAGACGACATCCCGATAGAAAGGGTAAATAGTTGAGGCTTGATATTGAATGAATGATTTCTGTTGTTTCCTTTGGCATCGACTTAAGCTTCAACTTAGGCACCTTCTTTAGCTTGAACTTCGACTTCAGCCTCAGCATCGTTTTTCTATGGCAATATAGAAAGTAAAGAGGAAAAGGCATGACCAGAAGAATTGTGTGAAATAAGTGAATTTATCTAATTGAGGCATTTTCACTTTGATTTTTTCAATTGATTCCAGAAAGAGAGTCCTTCCTGTGAAAAACTAAATGCGAGCTGCGGTTGGTTGTTGACCAACAGAAAGCATGGGAAAAATAATTATCGGATAAATCTACTTTCTATCCGTACACGGGGTCTGGTTAGGACTCAATGTACACTTTCCTTATATAGGATAATCCACCACCGGTTTTTGTATTATCCTATATATATAAGATGACGAAAGAAGAGGGAAAGCAGATAGAAACAATCCGCAAGGAGATTCAACAACAAAGCAAGGGGAATTAGCAGAAGGTTGGTCAATCGGGGAATAGCAGCTCGGGCAGGAAGCCAAAGAACCGGAAGATCCTCGGAGAAAGTGACTTTTTACCCCCCTTTCACCCTTTTATTGGGTTATGCAATATATGAGGAGAAATCATCACACCGCGTATCCTACTATGCACGTTCTTGACGGAATGGAATGAGGAAGGTCGTCTCCTTCTCTTTTCAATGCTTTTCTACTAGGTAATCTAGTATCCTTATGCATGAAGCTAATCAATTCGGTCGTTGTGGTCGGACTCTATTATGAATTTCTGACCACATTCTCTATTCTCTATAGGGCCCTCTTATCTCTTCGTTCTCCGAGCTCAGGTTATGGAAGAAGGAACTGAGAAGAAGGTATCAGCAACTTTTTTAAAATTAAATATATAGATACCATTTATCTGGTGTAATGTCTGGTATGACCGTATGAATATGGAACTTTTTTTTATGGAGAATAATTGAATTTATTTACGGCAATATTAGATTATTAGGTACGAAGGAAAAATTGGGATATAAAATAACCAAAATACCCACAACCACGAGAGCTTAATTAAAAAATGGTTTCAGAAGAATTAAAACTTATTTTCCCGAGAAAAGGAAAACTGAAAACTGTGAACAAGATTCAAGATAATACCTGTCACTAAAAACTGAGATGAAGATAAATTCTACTTTTTGACTGAAAAGACAAAGAAATATATGGCATGCTAATGTCTAATCAATACATTACACCCTCTCCTCTCGCTCCCTCTCTCTAGACATATGCTCTCTCCCCTCCGTCTCTACTTTCTAATTTTGTTGTTTCTTAATAAGTGTCTCATTACTCGATATAAAAATTAGTATAAAGTATACCAAAATTATCCCCGCTATTATTATATTTTTTTTTACTTTTTCAACTCTCTATATAATAATTAAGGACAAATAATATAATTTTCACTCATTTCTTGATTTGTGTGAGTTGATAGCTTGGAATACTTAGCGGGGACGGAGGGAGTATATATATATATATATATATATTCCTATATATGAAGACTATTTAATTATCTCGTGTCTCACTTCGTCCCATGGTATTAGTCTTATTTATTTTTTGTACAATAACCAATACCATGTGAGATAGAGGGTTTTAAAAAGCCTTTTCTACTACTTTCTCCGTCTCAAGATTTATGACTCATTTCTTTTCCTTCTTTTCAGCAAGCATTTTTACTTTTCTAAATGATGGATTTTAAAATAAATTTATAAAGTATTATTTCTTTTATGAGATACTATAATACTCATAGTATCCCCTAAAAGAAATAATATTTCAAAAAATTATTTTAAAACTCATTATCGAAAAGCGTAAAAATACTTGCCAAAAAAAGAAAAAAGATCACATATTTTGAAACGGATGAAATATTAATTTTATTTCTTTTATAAAAATAAAACTAATAAATGAGACATACGTGAAAGTGAGACTAATGCATGCCATGGAAGGAGTAACATATTGAATGTGCAGCGAATGTTGTCCTTTCCTTTAATCTGAGAAATGGAGAGAGAGAGAGAGACAGTAAATACAAAGTACAAAAAAGTAGCTTGACAATCCCCTCAAATAGTAGGTTGAAAATTACTACATCCATCACTTTTTAATTAGTCTCATTTCATTTGGTATATAAACTAATAAAAAAAAGAATATGTGAATATAATCAATTTTAAGGAGAGAGTTAATTATAATCACAAATTTTTTACCATTTTAGAAAATGAGACTAATAAGTGGGATGAACCAAAATAATAAATGAAACTAATAAAGTGGGATGTAGGTAGTACTTTCCGGTTCCCGTTTATAACGAAAATAATTAGACCAACTCTTGGGCTCCTTTCCATTAAAAAAATAATTAGAGATTTACTATTATATTTATAAGAACAATTTATTAATCTAATCTTCTAACTCATTATCTATTTGAAATATAATTTGTATTGCAGAATTATTAAATTATCATAATTTTACTTATATGGTTTTTATACCAAATTAAAAGTTTAATATGATATTTTATTTAAGATTAATCACCAACATGCTTTTAATAGATCTGTGATGTTTTAATTTATTTTTTTTAAAATTACATTAAAATATTTTAAATAATAGTACAATTTATCTATAATTAATACTCACTGAATATTTGTGTCCAAAATATAAAACTCGTTATACATAGAACGGATGGAAAATATAATAATAGTCTCACCTCACATGAGCTAAGTGATGCCTACAATTAAGAGCACTCCGAACGAAGAGCGGGCTCTCTCCCAAAATTGATGGGCCCGGTTAATCCATACCCTACCCCTTTGGTAATACCTATACATTATACACTCACATGGAGGTATAATAGGTATTACCCGAGGTAGGGTATATATTACCCATGTGAAGTGAGTTTCTCTCAAAAATCACCCATAATGCTAGAGTTCCATGCCGGGTGAAGTAACTTTTTACGCTTCCGAACAATTTTTTCATGCCCAATGCATGCAGTCAATGCTTGTAAGCATTGCCAAAAATTTGTGGCAATGCTCATGCATCCGCAACAACCTCTAACAATCGGCTCTTGTTGGTGTCCTAAAATATTCATCCTAAAAAATCTAAACAATGGACTTACAAAAATTTTCTAAGCATTTTAGCATCCCGGTAGACTCTACCATGGGCAGATATTTGTCATAGTGATCCGTAGAGCTGCCATTCCCAAGTTGTCCCATGGTCACTATATATGTTTGAATCGCAACGAATATGGATGTTGAACGGTACAGTACCGGGAAACCGTTACTGAATATTCAATTTTCCGAATTGAAATAAGCAAAACATGTACCGTGCCAAACAGTTATTTCGATAAACTGGGTACCAATTGGTACGATATTGAGAAATCGAAATAACTGACTTAGATACCGATTTTTAAAAAAAAAATATTAATTTTGTCCATTTTTTTTTTCATTTCCTAAATATTTCTGACTGCCCCCTCCTGTTTCACTATTTCTTTTTACCAAATGTTCAACTTTCAAACGTCTAACAACATTACAAAATTTACGAATTTTCAACTTCCAACAACAATCCGAATTATACTCTAAATTCACAATTATAGATAATACTTCATTTGATTCAAGATTGGTGACCCCATTTTCTTTATCAGGCCGCTTCCAGATTCTTGACCCCTTTCCCTTTGGGAAATAATTAACATACTAATAGTACAACTAGTAAATCCCTTATGACACTTAACATTTTCTAATTAAATCTCATTATTCACTTACCTCTCAGCACGTATCCCAATATAATTTAAATCAAAAAAGTTTAAGAGAAAATACACCTTTTTACCCACTTTTACTTTATAAAATCAATTTTAGGTATGGAATATAAATTACACACAAAAACTCATATTTTGGTTTGGAGGACAAAAATGTCCCTCCCCTCCCCCTAGGGTTGGTAGCAGCCCAGCCCGACCCACCCGGCCCGGCTCGGTGGCCCGACCCGCCCGGTAAACAGTACTAACAGAAGATAAACGTACTGCGTAATCAGTTACAATTTGATATTATTCATTGACCGCTTACCACTTACCGGTAAACAGTACTAATATAACATAAATGTACTGCGTAATGCAATTACAAATAGACATATTATTCGTTTACCACTTACCGGGTAAACAGTATTAAATGATCAAAAACGTACTGTGTACTTGTACATTTCGGGGAAAAAAAAAAAAAAAAAAAAAAAAACAGGCCGGGTTGGGTCGGGCTAAACTGGGCTGGGGCTAGGTTGGGAGAGAGGTAAGGGAAAGTAATGGCATTTTAGTCCAATTTTTAATATATTGGGTAGTTTTTGTGTTTTTTATATTCCATACTTAATTTTGATTTTTTTTTAATCTTAAAGTGGGTATTTTATTTTTTGACTCAATGTTTAAACTATCATAACTTTCTCGCTTGTTATTCGATTTTTATGATTTTTATACCAATTTAAAGGTCTTGATACGATCTTTCATCTAAAATCAAACATGAATATGTTTTTATGCATCTATGATGCTCTAGTTTTAAAATATGCCTAAATATATAAACCACATCACATCCCTACATATAATACACTTTACACATTAAACACTTTCGTCTTAATTCTCGTGCCGAAAATAAATGGGTCATCAATCTTGAATCAGAGGAAGTAGTATTACTTATATTTTAGAATTTAGAAGCTAGAAATTAGAAATTAAAATTTTAGAAATAATATTAATTGTGTAAAAATATGTACTACTTCCATCCTGTTATATTAGTTATCTTTTCCATTTTGGTTTATCCCATCATATTAGTCCCCTTTCTAAAAATTTAAGTATTTAATATCAAAATCAGGACCCAATCATACTTAATTCACTTTAAGCCCAATTACTCCTAACATAAGCCTAACTAATGTGCATTGACTATTATACTTTATTCACTTTATTGACTTTGCATTGGCTATTGTGCAAGTCAAATAGACACCACATCCCTACATATAATAAACTTTACACATTAAATATTTCCGTCTTAATTTTCGTGCCGAAAAGAAATGGGTCATCAATCTTGAATCAGATGAAGTAATATTACTTATATTTTAGAATTTAGAAGCTAGAAATTAGAAATTAAAATTTTAGAAATGATATTAATTGTTCAAAAATATGTACTATTTCCATCCCGTTATGTTAGTCATCTTTTCCATTTTGGTTTGTCCCATCATATTAGTCCTCTTTCTAAAAATTTAAGTATTTAATATCAAAATCAGGACTCAATCATACTTAATTCACTTCAAGCCCAATTACTCTTAATATAAACCTAACTAATGTGCATTGACTATTATGTTTTATTCACTTCATTGACTTTGCATTGGCTATTGTGCAAGTCAAATAGAGACTAATTGGGGAAGGAAGTAGCATATAAGTCTATGTTTGGTTCACATTTTTTTGGATAGAAAAAGGGAAATAATTATTTGATTCCATTAATTTTTGTTTGGTTTGAGTAATAGGTAACCCAATCCATTACATTTTTACCCGTCAAGAAGGAGGGGAAACAATGAGAAATGGAACCCCCTTACAAGTGACTCATATTCATACTTGAACAAAACACTCAATAAAAGTAACAATTATTATTATCATTCTCTTACTTGACTTAATTTCAATCCCTTTCCATTATCCTAGTCGAACCATATGAACACTAATTATAGATAATTTTGGTACCCGTTCAGTACTAGATTCATTTCGGGTAAACCGAGTGTCATTGAAATACTTGGTCCTGAATACCGGACCGTGTATCAAAAAATTAATACTTGGTTCTCAGTATCCGATCTGGTACCGGTTCAGTACCGATTTTCCTGAAAACCTGGAACCGGTTCGACATCCCTAACCATGAATCCTGCTCTTCTAATGGCATCCGATCATTACTGGAAATAAGGATCCCAAATAATCTCGACTCTATAGCACTCACACAATGCGCAAGAAAAAATGCTCTCGTCATACGAAATCGATCTCGAAAAATATTGTCGAAACAATCAATGTGCACCTCCTTCCTGATCTCATTCTACATACGCCTTCTTCGCCTTTGGAGCTTGTTGAGCCGGGCTGCTTTTTTTTCTTAGTCTCTAACGAGCCTTGCGCTGCGTATGCTCTAATACCCCCTCCCTCTCGGAGCGCTCTCTCTCTCTCTCCCTCTCCGTATTAATTTATTTTTTGTGGATTTAATGCTATCAAGTACTACTTCCAACCCATTTAAGTATTCTCATTTACTTTTTTGACTTTTCCGGCACGCATTTCCACCGAAACCTAGTACGGGTTTTAAAATATAATTTTGAAGTATCGTTTTTTTACGGGATACTATGAGTGTTATAGTATCCCGTAAAAAAACGATACTTCAAAATCATATTTTAAAACCCGTACTAAGTTTCGGTAGAAATGCGTGCCGGAAAAGTCAAAAAAGTAAATGGGAATACTTAAATGGGTTGGAGGTAGTACTATCAATCATGCTAAATATAAAAATTACATATATTTTTAAATTATATAATTTTTTATATTTTTTATAATGTGCATAACGTGTAGTATTTTTTTTTTCTATTTTGTAATTAAACTGCCTATATTGTACTAGGGATGAAAACGGATCGGATACGGACGGATATTGCTTATACCGTATCCTAAATCATATTTTTTTCTCGAATTCGGAGTCGGATACGGAAAAGCCGGATTCGAATACGAATTCGGAATATTCGGTATACGGACACGGGACGGATACGGGACGAATCCGGACCGGATTCGAATAAATATTATCGGATATTATTGGTTCATCTCATGTTTTAAGTTAGTACGTAGTAATACAAAATTACAAATAATGGTATTATTATTATAAATAATTGTTATAAAAAAATAGAAAATATGAAAATTGTGAAGCAAATCTTCGCAAATCTTCGAGCTTTGAAGATTAGGAAGCTGAGTGGTATTATTATTATTATTATTATTATTATTAACACTTTCTCCATTCACATTGCCATATTAGCACTTTCCTTGTTGGGTAATAATTAGGCCCAAAGTAAAGGCCCTAATCATGTCTTGATTAAACAACTAAAAAGGCACCAAACCACCCTAACCTACTCCCTCTCCTCTCTCCGCCCCCTTTCTCTTTCTACCTCTCTTCCCCTTTCTCCTTCTCAACACTCCAACACCCTCACCACCTCAACGGCGCCGCTTCAGCACCCTCACCAGCGCCAATGGGTAAGGGTCAATTCGAAATTCAAAAGGTTATCGATCTTTGAATTCGGAAGCATCTCGTTCAGATTGGCGGCTTCTGTGTGAAACTGGTAGCATTTCCCGGACTGGTTCTTCCAACGCGAGCGACGCGCTGATCGGCAGAGGCGTGGCTCACCGGAAAAACTTGTAGATCCGCAGGAAGGTGAGAAAAATAGGAAGAATTCAAATCTTCTGCCCTTTCTCTAGAAATTGATCATGTCATACACTCTCTCTCGCTCCAAAACCAATCACGCTGCACTCTCTACGCCGTCGCCGCGCCGGTATCAACAGCGCCGTCGCCGCCTTTGTTTGCCGCCATCACCTATACAACGACAAACCTTAATACTAAAAATTTAAATATTAATTTTAAAGTTAATTTTAGTTAAAATTATTAATTAATTCACTTAAACATAAATATTCACCTTAATTTAGTTATATCATAAAACTGTTTACAGTGCAATATTATACGTATATATATATATAAAAATAAAATACTAATATTAACATAAATATATATATATATATATATATATATATATATAATATTTAAAATATCCGGATATCCGGATAACATATCCGGATAATATCCGATAAAATATGGTAAAACTCGGATACGGTCGAATACTATGTAATCCGAATCCGATCCGGTATCCGAATTCAACTATCCGTATCCGAATTCGTATCCGCCCGGATACTAATTTTTTATACCGGATTCGATACCGACCGGATACGGTTCCGGATCGGTCGGGAAATATCCGATCCGTTTTCACCCCTATATTGTACCAATCTTGTGATTTATAAAAGTTATTTTTTCTGATAAAAAAAATTATATTAAATTGCCTATAAGTGATCATAGTAGAGAATAGTAGAAGAGCAATTTAACTGACACTAGCAGTGATTACGTGTGTTGCACGTATAATCTCTTATTTAGCATATTCATTTTTTTTTATGAAAAATGATATTTTTATTTCTACAAAATACTTATAAGTATATTAAAAATGAAACTGATATACATTTACTTAATCAAATTTCCAAAAATGATAGTATTATTTTTTTTATAATGTACCGTAAGAGAATAAATAAATTCACTTTACATATAAAAGATATATCCATATGGCATATACTTGAAGCTGTATAAATATTTAATTAATACATTATATAATTATTTCAATATTCAAAAACCACTTTGGTTTACTTCATCAACATGTAGACTATCATAAATTTCAAGTTGATATATTTTCTTATAAAAACATCTAAACTTAAAATTTTTGATTAGTGTCAAAAAACTTTTTTGATTACAATAATATTGTATTTGATTTTAATGTGACTGGACGCATTTTGACCAAATAAGTATTTTTACAAGAAAAATATTAGTGTATACCTTGAACAATAATTTGATCACTATAATTTTAAAAATTAATAAAACATTTATAGAGAATATAAGATGATCGATAAGGTGAAATTTTTATGTGAAAGTCTTATTAAATCGTCAATTGCATTCAAATCAGAAAGATATAATAAGATAAGGAATTATTCAGAAAAGATTAGAATATACAATGGACTTGTTTGATAGGTAAGAAATATATTGTAGTAGTATTTATTAATGCTTGCCTGAAATCAAAACTCATATGTAATGTCATTTAGTAAATTCTAAAAGTTTTACCTAAGTTTTTCGCTAACTAAATAGAGTTTCTTAAATGCTATGGAATAATTGATGTAAAAATATACTCATTTATAAACTATGTCATAATTTGGAATTATAAGATAGAGATTAAAAGAAAGAAAAAAAGAAAAGAAATCAATCTCCAACTTTTTTTTTTTGACCTAGCTGGTTGTCTTATTCTTCTCTCTGATTCATAAATAATCCATGATAAAGCAGTGCAATATGCAATAGTACAATAGAACATATAGAAATCTTAGAATTATAATTTCCAATATATTACACAATATATAAGTATTAATACTTGATAGAATCCACTTATTATTAAAATTTGAGAACTTATTAGATACAAAGAAATCATAGAGTAATTTTTATAATTAATTACATTCAATCATTCCAATGAACAAAAAAAAAATCACATTCAGTCCTATAATTCTCAATCTATTCAAATTCTTGTTAACAAATTAATAATTTGTCTTCTTGAAACAAAAATAAACAAAATGAAATCATAATATGTAAACATCAATACCAATTGATACAAGTTGTTGACGGATCATACATAATATATTGAAATAAAACAAAAGGAAAAAAAAAGTAGAAAATATCACATTAATCAATATATACATCGTGTGTGTTGTGTATATGTAAGAAATGGAAGAATATTGTATAATTAAAATATGTAACATTATTTCCTCTTAATTATGTCAAAGAAGTGTGTACATAATAAAAAAAAAAAAAAAAATCATATACTATACCGTGAAAAGTTTATAGTTAATCTAATAATTTGAAAAATAATCTATTTAAATGTAAGAAATTAAGAAGATAAAGGAATTATATCACTATAGTCAAGATTATACGTAGAGCTAAGACTTCCAATTCTAGGAAACAACTAAGATAATTATTAATACAATATATTTTTTTAATTATATATATATCAGGGGTATAATAGGCAAAATAAATTTTGTAAACAAGACACTATTATATAGATTTGTCATTTTAAAATAACAATATAAGAAAAAGAAAAAAGAAAAAAAAAAAAAAAAAAAAAAAAAACTAGTATCAGCAAAATTTATTTTATCTACCACGAGCTTCTCTATTAATGACAACCAACTTCTATATGCTAATCTTACTCTGTCTCAACTGCTACAACAAGTAAAGCAATCTAATCACAAAACATGAGTTCTAGAATTCATTGATCAAAAGTCGAGTCGAGCAAAGTAGTGACGAAGCACGCGGTGTGTATTATTTTCATCCATCCGAGTAATCGTAGTTTCGCACAGTTGTAGAGAGAAAGATGCCTTGAAGATTCTAGACGAAGAGCCATCCTACTCGATCATGGTAACCTTCAACTGTGTAGTGCAGAAATATGAAAACCGCGATCAGTCTGAAAATTACCCTTTCGTCTTATGCTAGGGTTCTTGCTCCGGCATATCTTGAATCCAAATGAAACTGAGAAGATGACGGAACAGGTGATGCTGTCATAACTACTCAAAAATCTTGAATTTTATTCTCCATAACACGTCGAAGGTAAGATGAATTTCCTTTACGGATCAGGAAGTAAAAAAACACACCCCTCTGTTTCGAATTACTTTAGCTGTGTAGTTTGTGTGTGTGTGTGTTTAGATAGAGAAGCTCATATAGTTAAAAGTGTGACCGAACTTTTGGATGTTAAGAGAGAGATTCCACCTCTTGTTTCTCCATTGTTAAAGGTAGAAGCATTTAAAGGAAAAAAATATATATATAAACAGCCAACACAAGCTTAAGCAAATTGCAATGGAAATTGTAAGTAAAAGGATAAATGTGGCTTTCATAAAAGAAAACATGATGTTCTACTGCAAGAGTACCTCTACTCTATCAATCTGATGCCGCATTGAAAGGATTTCTTCCTCGAGGAATTTACCGCATGGCCCTTCAGAAATGATTGTATTAACCTCTGTCATGTCCCTCCAAGCTTATGAAACCTAAATCGGAAAAGAAGATCGAAACAAAAGATTTCAACATATCACTTCGTTAACAAGTATCTCGTGGATCACGTGATTTATATACAGGAAAAGAAGATCAGAACAACAAGATTTCAACATAAAGCCCTTCTAAATCACTTCACTGTAAAGATTATGTCCTAGATTGAAAAAAGTGATCATGAGCTTGTCACGACATGCTAAGAAAGCAGAATTCCCACTAGGGCAATATTAAGGAAACTAATTTTCTGTAATTTAGAACATACAGAAAAACTCAATGCTGAAACCCTTTATGCCTGATGTAAGAAAAGAGCCAATCAAGCACATTCACGTTACTTCTTTTTGGTGCTCATAAAATCAGGGGTGCAGTAGATGAAGATTTGTCGAAAGAGGTGGAGATGTTAAACAGGTTGATAAATGAATTTACATAAAAGACGCAAGTCAAGAATGTATAATTTTAGCTACTGCAGCTTGAAAGGATTAATGGAAACCTTTAGCATACCTCATATATTCTACGCTCTTCCAATGATTGCCTTATCTAGGAAGAATTCGTAATTCTTGTCAATTTCATGAATTTATGATTCAGAAAGAGAATAAAAATCATGATGATATTCACACAAAGATCCATTCCACCATGATAACTTCCAATAAAGTCATACACCATTGTTAACAGATCCAAACTTCATCACTAATTCCTCAAGACCTTCAGGCAAGAGGCGTCGGGATTTAATCTCCTTAAACAAATCAAAAGCCAATCTTTCATTACCACATTTTTCAAGTCCATTCAAAAGACAAGACAACAAATTCGAATCAGGAGACATAGCTCTTTCCATCATCTCTCTCAAAACCTGCACTCCTCCTTCATAATCTTCATCCTTTATAAAAGCAGACATTAGCACTTTAAAAGTTGCATTATTAGGGTGACAGCCACTCCTTATCATGCTTCTGTAGATTCCTAAAGCTCGATCAGGGTTATCTCTCACGCACTGCCCAGTAATGAGGGCTGCAAAAGTTGAAGAATTAGGCACTAACTTTTTGCTATCTAGTTCTTTCACCATATATGCAGCTTTCTTCGTCTTCCCCTCCTTACATAGACCCAAAATCATAGCGTTATAAGTCAAGATATCAGCTTCAACACCAGAAACCGACATCTCCTCAAAAAGTCGCATTCCCATCTCGCTCTTTCCAGTTTCACTATATCCATTGATCAGAGTGTTGTAAGTTACAGTAGTAGGAGCAAGATTAATACTTTTCATTTCACTAAAAAGCTTATTCGCCTCGTGTAATTTCCCCTCCTTGCACAAAGCATTAATAAGCGTGTTATAAGTAGCATCATTCGGTCGAACTCCATCCTTCTCCATCGCATTCTTAAGCTTCATCGCACTACTCAAAAGAGATTTACTGCTGAATCCAGCGATCAAAGTATTATACGAAACTACATTTCGAGATAATCCCATCCCTTCCATATCCTTAAACATTTGCACTGCCAAATCGAGTTTTCCTGATTTACAGTAAGCCCCAATAACCATATTTACAGTATAAACATTCGGAGAGATACGGCACCTCTGCATTTCCTTATGGAATGAAGAAACAATATCGCTACGATTCAAGCTACTCAACGCACTCAAATACGCATTACAAGACTCAACAGTGGGAAAGAATCCATACTCCTTCATCCAACCGAAACAATCGGAAGCGTTCCTGAATTTCTTCATATGCGCATGAGTTTTGAACAACGCATCAAAAACACGCGACGACGACTCACACATTTTGTAAGAGTAAACCAAAGCCTCGAAAAACTTACGCGGGAAACCCAACTCCGACGAGCCGGACTCGATAGCTCTCCTCGCGATCGACTCAGCAGATTTGAACTTGCGATTCTTGGTCAAAATGTGGAGAACGATCGAAACCACATCGAGGGTGTTGAGCTCGGGATTCTTGAGGTCGACCCACTTGAAGAATTCGAGAGAGATAACGTAATCTCTTCGGGTTTTGAGCAAAATGTGCTTGATTCGGAATGGGGTTAGAGCGGAGGCTAATTTGTTGAGTTTATCCCACTCGGAATGAATCAAATGACTGTGAGCTACGTTTATGAAGTCCAAATCCTGACCTTTTGCTGGAGGCATCGTTCTCTGAGGTAATAAAATGGGGGGTTTTCTGCATTTGTTGGGGATTGGGGTTTCGATCGGATTTTGGAGGTGGGTTTTGGTTTTGTTGAGGAATGTGGAGAATCTGCGCCACTGCGAAAGGTTTTTCATCGTTTTCGGATAGATAGACCGCGATAAAAGGTTCTAGAGATAGAAAGAGGCCAATCTCGTAAGCCTCGGAAGTAATTGCGTCGGATGCGAGAGCTAGCTAGGTCAGCTCAGGCAGGGAAATTGGGGACGGCGGTGGCGGTGGCGGTGGAGGTGGAGGTGGAGGCGGCGGTTTAAAAAAAAAAAAGAATTACTCCGTATATTCAACTTAATAATCTCTTTTAACTCGATTAAATGTGTTAAAATTTACATATTAGGGTCCGTTTGGTATCCATATACGTATATCAGGTATGAGTATTAAAATGACTCATACCCATACTATGTGTTTGGTATATCAGTATATGAAAATTCAATTGATATATTTGATATATCCATTTCCCACTTTTAACATTCCTGGATATACTATTTTCACCACCGGTATCACTCTTTCTTCACATAAACTTTATATTTATTTTTTGCTTCTCCTCTCCCAATTTCTTCGACGTGGCTCCAATTTTTTCAAAAACTTCACGATTTGTCGCTCATCATTAAAAAAAAATAAAAAATAAAAAATAAAAAAAAAATTCAACGTGTAAATTTGAGGTTTTTCTTCTTCCCTTGTTTCAATTTTATTTTCTCTCAATTTGAAACTGTACATTTAAATTTGCGAATCATATTTCCTTTCGTTTTGCAAATGGTGCTACATTAATTGGTTTTTTTTTTTGCGTAATTATTATTTTAGTAAATGGGAAAGGGTAGCTAAAAGAAGAAAATTGATTTGACATGTTTTTTCCAAATGTGATGAAAATAGCTTTTTTGCTTGTGATTGCAAGTCATTTTAATGGTGTAAATTTTTTGTAGCTTTTGCATAACTTACTATTATTTTTATGGATTTGTTAATGTCTTGGATTGTTTTTAGTTAAGAATTGTAAGTTTGGAACAAAGAAAAAGAACATATGAAGAAAAAAGAAGATAAAAGAAAGAAGAAATAAAGTACAAAATTAACTTATAATAATAATAATAATAATAATAATAATAATTATTATTATTATTATTATTATTATTATTATTATTAGTTAACTTTTATTAAAAAAAAAAAACAGGATTTGATATCTGATATCGGAAGATATCAATCTCATACCCTTACCTGATATCTCATACCCATAGCCTCCCATACACATATCTGATACCTGATATACTAGTATATGGATATCAAACAGGCCCTTAGTACTATACTAGTATTGTGCCGGTACGGTTGCACGGTTGCACGAAAGATATAAATAGAATAAAAATTTAATTTTCATAATCTTAGAAACTTAACATAATTTTAATAGAATATAAGTATAATTATAAATATTTATGCAATAGAAACATAAACCCCTTATAGGCTATTATAGTGAAACTACTATTGAAAATAAGATATTTAAACTAATATTTTTTTGGTATTTTATTTAAATTTGTAATAGTTATCTAAAAAATTAGTAATGGGGCAACTAGTAAAATAACCACTTTTGGATAGTAAAGATAAATAATAGCCACATAGATAAAAAAAGATAAAAAATAGCCACTTAGATAACAAAGATAAATAAAAAAATTCACTAATGAATTTCGTGAATTGCTTGTTTTTTCCCACTAATTCACGAATTCACGAAATTGAGTTCGTGATTTTAGGCATTCTTTTTGAGTGAATTCACGAATTTGGATAAAATTTCGTGAATTCAGACATTTTTTTGAGTGAATTCGTGAATTTAGACATTTTTTTGTGAGTAATTAACGAATTGAGTTTGTAAAATTCATGAATTGCCTTATATTTTTAGAGCAATTCACGAATTTAAATTCGTGAATTAGGCAAGGGCGGAAGTATTATGGTAAGAGTGGCTATTTTTTTATCTTTTTTATCCAAGTGACTATTATTTATCTTTACTATCTCAAAGTGACTATTTTTGCTTATTTCCCCATTAGTAATTACTACTATGTTCCTTTGGTAATTTAATACATTTCTTTTATTAAAAAAATACATGAAGAAATTAAGCAATAAGTCATGATTACAGTAAATTTATCGATCAATAGCTTTAAATCTAACTTTCACCAAGTTCAAATAATAATTAATTTTGTTTGTGACAATGTATCCATTTTTTTTTGTAATGTCACAATAAAATTTTATAATAAAAATAGGATTGAAAAAATAAACAAACACTGATATATAGATATAGCAAAATAAGAAAATTAATATAATAATTTAATGGTAAAATAGATATATTAGCAAATAATGAAATAATATTTATAATTTAAAATATTTTTATTATCAAATCCATTAAAAAATTAACAACTTTTTAAAGTAAATCATCTTCATAAATCATGGGACAATTCATGGTTACTTTTGGGGGGAAAATGACATTGTTGTAATTTTTGCCAACAATTCTTATTTTATAGTAGTATATTGTATAGATTAGTATTGAATTTCTATTATTAATTTTAATAAATATTTTATATAAATGCAACATATTTGAAACATAATGTTCTCAAAAAAAATATACTACTATATTTGAAACATAAGGAATTTATGAAATACAGTACGAGGCAAACTCGAACGCAATACAACCAATTACAAATACTCCGTACACTACTAAAAAAAAAAAACACATGAATGTTATCCTTTCAGGAAAAATTCATGAATGCTTAAAAAACTGTGATCACGTATTCACATTAAAATGTCATGTATTCAGATGGTTTCTCATTTGGTATATAAGTTATTATGATTATGATTTCTTCTATGATTTTTATCTCTTTTCATTTTATTTTCGCATTGGCTATTTCATACTCCCTCTATCTCATCCAGCTTGACTTATTTCATTATCAGTAAGTATTAAATTAGATTTAGAAGACTTGAACTCCACATTATCCAGATGCATTTTGTTACATTTTATATACGAAGTACTATATTTTACTTTATTTATTGGGAATAAATTTTCTTCAACAATAATTTATAAATAAAGAGAAACTCTTCGTTTCAAATTACTACAACAAAAATCTTGTACTCTAGTTCTTACTACTACTATAGGATACAAAGGAAAATATTTACAGATATATATGGTGCACCAAATGTTGATGCCCTCAATTGACTTTTCTGCAATTGAGGCGAACTTGGCCCTTCTTAGCAACTTGGAGATAGGATAGCTTGAACATAGCTTGGCCAAATTCCCTGCGGAATCCTAAAACATCAGAGGCATATGCTTCTACCCAAGCCTTGGTATCTTCGCGGGTTGTCAATTGCTGGTCCACAAAGAGTAAACCCCTGCCCTGTATAAGGCTACGGTAGTATACCTCACCGAAGCCTTTGCCAGGTCCTTGGTAGTCCATCCTCATTCCTCGATTCTCGAAAGATGTAGAAGAGGCTGGCGCAGGATGGCTGCATTGTGATCGGAGAACCTCCAAGAATTCAGCATTAATGGTAGGGTCAGGTAGGTCCACCAGTCCTGCTGAAGTTGAAGAGCCGGTCACGGAAGAACTCGCAGTGAACCATTCCGGTGCTATGGGCACCTAAATAATATAAAGAGCTAGAGAAGTGTTAGAAAGAATCATCTTCATATTAACTGTCTCACAAGGGAAAACAGAGGAAGACAACAATGCAGGATATATTACAAGTAGTCAGCTCCCTCCGTCCCGCCCAACTTGATTTACTATTATTTTATACCTCACATTTTGAAGTATCGATCAAACAAAGTAACTTTCCACTCATACCTAGGAGGGCGACCGTTTCTCTTGCATCAAATCCTTTCGACGCGAAGGACTGAATTGCTTGTTTGACATCAAAGTCGGGATGAGGAATCTTCTTTCTTGCATTTTCCTCAAAGGCGTCCACGCTGTCCTTCCTGCCCGTTAACACTGGATAGAACTGTCCTCCGGTCTGTAATTAAGTTGAAGCATTAGCGTGATCGGTTTTAGAAAATACTTGCACATTCTAACAAACAAAGATATGATAGAGACCAGCAGCACACCCTCCCTGGCTGCCAAGGCTAGAGTATCAGCACAGGAAACAACTCCTGGACACGCCTCTTCGACTTTCGACTTGATGATGTCTATCTGTTCGAAACCTTTAAGGGTCAGATTGGGTGGAGACTCCTTCTCACTCTTGATTCGACCGTGACAATCCAGCAGAACGGAGGCATCGCACCCCTATACACGTTAATTTCACAAAAATGAAAAACCAGATCTCTCCAAATGATTAACTAGATAAAAATAAAAGTAGACAAAAACTTGTGTCAGCCGGAGGTACCGTGCGGCCGGGCCCAAAGTGTCAATCTTTATACAGAAAAGTGTCAATCTATATGAATAAAAGTGTCAATCTTTAACATAATTATTTTACGAATAAAATAACAATTTTTAAAAGTGACAATCTTTATACAAAACAATGTCAATCTATATGAATAAAAGTGTTATTGTTTTAGCCCGGCCGCACAGTGCCTCCGGCTGACCCAAGTGTGTCCCATAAAAGTATATATAAACAGGGGCGGGGCTACCTGATCGGGGGCCCTGTGCGAATTCGTAAAATCAGGCCTTCCGTAACTAAATAAGACATGTATTTTTTATAAATTATAAAATACTGTAGCACTACTATGAAATCAAAAAGAAATTCTTGATAAAATTGTGTTCCTTTTCTACAATGAAAATTAAGACATAAATAATAAAAGGTTAAATACGTACCTAACAAATCAAAAGTTAAAACAATAGCAAAGAGGCTAAGAGAACGCAGAGACGGGAATGGAAAAATCAATTTTGTGAAAATTGAGGGTTAGAGATGACTTTAGGTATTTCATGTGAAATATGAGTACGTTTTTAACAAAATTAAATTAAAGAAGTAGGCGTCAAAAAGGTTTCGGAACCCACAATCACTTAGAGAAACATATCACACTTAACCAACTGAACTACAACAACATTTTTTGAAAGTAAACGAACAAAATATTTATACATATATAATAATTTGGGCATTTTTCAGGGGATATAAACGAAGATTACCATGACGAAGCAGTCGTGGAAGAGAAGGCGTAACAGAGCTGGAGCAATCGCGATGTTCTCTAGGTACATCTCTCGTACCGTTTTTTGGATCAACTTCTCGGCAGAGGGACACGAGGCGCTGTAAAAGTCGTATATAAGCGCCTCGTCTTCCCTGAGATAATGCTCAGATGCCGATGGATCGTCGAGACTCGAACTCGAAGCTTTCTGACCCTTCAATGAGATGAAAATGCACACAAGGAAAACAAGGAGGCTCAGCTTCGTCGTGAGATCCATGAATAAAATTTTCTCGCTGCTGGATGTGATTTTTTTGCGTGAATATATATATATATATAGGTCAGCCGGAGGCACCGTGCGACCGAGCTAAAACAATGATACTTTTATTCATATAGATTGACACTTTTCTGTATAAAGATTGACACTTTTAAAAATTGTCATTTTATTCGTAAAATACTTATGTTAAAGATTGACACTTTTATTCATATAGATTGATATTTTTCTGTATAAAGATTGACACTTTGGGCACGGCCGCACGGTGCCTCCGGCTGATACAAGTTTTTGTCATATATATATATATTGGAATTTGAAAATTTAACTGCACTCCTTTATCTACTTTTCCACGTCCCTTTCGTGTTTCACTTGCAAGCCTTTTTTTTTTTTTTTTTTTTTTTTTTTTTATAAATTTTGTTCCCCTTTTAAATCTCCAATTTCAAAACAATTAATGTCACGCGTGTCACAAAATTAGCTAATAAACTTCGTAAGTGAATTTACGACTTTCGCTTCATCATTCTTGATATTTCAATTTCAACAAGAGTTTCACGTTTATGTTTTCTTTTCTAGATTATATTGTTTTCTTTTATAAGAGAGAAGAAATGAAGAAAGCTTCATTAACTTGTGAGAAAACCATGTTATATAAAGAACATATACAGTTAGCTAGCTTCAAAGAGAGAGAGAGATATAAATTTAGTTTGACTTATGATTATGAGAATTCTGTGATCTCTTATGTGGTGCTTGGTATGATGGAATGGAGGTTGGAATAGAATGATCATTCCTACCTCTATTCTATTCTCATGTTTGGTACGATTTTATCATCAGGAATCATCATTCCGATGGAATGTTCATTTTTTTTGCTATGGGAATAGTCATTCCTTCCAAATCCACGGTATTAGCCCATTCCTACCACCTAAATTTTTATTATTATTTTTATTTGATCAATTTATTTATTTATTTTAAAAATATTTTATATCTATTTAAATTCGCTCAACTTTCTCTCTCTATTTTTTTTTCTCTCGTCACTTTCTCTCTCGTTGCTTTCATCTCTAAAATTTTTATTTTTCATAATTTTTCTCTAAAATTTTTCACTCTCATGGCTTTCTCTCTCTAAAAATTTGTCCTATCTAGAAAATTTTATTTCCACTCTTTCTTCTCTCAAATTATATTATTTTTCATAATTTTCGTTCTCTACAAAATTTCTCTCTCGTCACTTTCTCTTTCTCTCTCTAGAAAATTTTCTTTAACATTCATTTTTTTTCTCTAGATATTTTTATTTATCACTTTATCTATCCAAAATTTTCACTCTCGTCATTTTTTCTCTTTAAAATTTTTATTTTTCATAATTTTCTCTCTCTAGAAAAAAATTCTCTAATTTTTTTCTCTCTCGTCACATGCTTTCTCATCACTTTCTCTCACTAAAATTTTATATCTTTAAATTTTCTCTCTCTCTCTCTCTCTAAAAAATTCATGTTACTCATTACTTTTGCTATCAAAATATTTTCTTTTTCATCACTTCTTATCTTTATACATTTTCTCTATCATGAAAGAGAAATAGAAAATATATAAAAATTGAATAATATAGTTTATTTTGTGAAAAAAAATTATGAATTTATTATATAAAATAAATGAAAGAATAATGATTCCATTCATTTCGTATTGTTTGTTCATACTAAGTATGAGAATGGAATGATCATTCCATTCCATTTCTACCTTTATTTCATTCCTATCACCATTTCATTCCTACCTTATTTTATTACATCATACCAAACACTATTTTAGTCGTTGGAAGATTTGTTTATCTTTATTCTTTGCCGCATATTAATATATTATCCGGGAAAAGTTACTGCAATGTTACCTTCCTGAATTCGCCATGAGATCCTCTATTGACAAAGCATGTGACATCTTCTATTACTTTAATAGATTAACAACACGAGACAAATTCTAGGGGTTTAGAAATTTCAAATGTTAGGGTATATATTTTCCTAATATAAATCTTAAATCCTAAATTATTGATTTTGCCACGTGTCGTTAATCTATTAAAGTAGACAAAAACGTGTGTCAGCTGGAGGCACCGTGCGGCCGGGCCCAAAGTGCCAATCTTTATACAGAAAAGTGTCAATCTATATGAATAAAAGTGTCAATCTTTAACATAATTATTTTACGAATAAAATGACAATTTTTAAAAGTGTCAATCTTTATATAGAAGAATGTCAATCTATATGAATAAAAGTGTCATTGTTTTAGCCCGGCCGCACGGTGCCTCCGGCTGACCCAAGTGTGTCCCATTAAAGTAATAGAAAATATTACATGCTTTGGCAATAGAAGATGCGAACCGAATTCATTCCAACACGAAGATGACAGATAGAAATAATTAATTAAGTTTATACCAACGAATTACTTATCCAACACAAAATACATGAATTTATAATTTCCAAAAAATTAAACAGTAATGTATTCAAAATAATAATCTCCCCAAAAATAAGCATGGCCTAATCAATTTAAAGAAACAATATAATATATAGTAAATCAAAGATAACTAGGGCAATTGAGGTCAAAGAAAATGTGATATAACATATACTTTGCCATTACTCTATAGGCCTCTTGTGTTAAATGCATCCCATCCCAACTCAGATATAGATCAGCCTCTGCGCATGCTGAAACACCTTCGCCTCCGCACATTCCACTCAACTCCAAATTGAACTGTCCGCCTCCGCTACCACAGCACGCACTCATCACATCCATATCTACATGCATAAATATATATATATCAATCACTTTCATATTCATATTTCATGTCTATTTTTTTTTTAATTTTTAATTTTTATTAAGGAATTAAACGGGAAATTAAAATATATATATACTCACCGTCAACGTTGGCGTAATCTCCCACAGTTCGATACGCGGCGTAGTAATCTGCAAAGGCGACGATAGCATTAGGGTTTTCTTCGGTTGAGCTTTTCGATGACGTTGTGGCGGATTGCAACGTCGTCCCTAAACTCGTACATGTCGGGGTTGCCGGTGAAGATCATCTGAAAGATGGGAAGCTGGTAGATGCTGTACACTCCGGGCACCACCACCCTTTTTACTCCCATTTTAACCACCCTCTGAAATAAATTAGATAATTAATAAATCAAATCATATAAGAATTGTGGCTTTTAATAAGACAACGAAGCGCAACTCAGTTGGTAAGACGCTTCCCCTCCAACCAACAGATCGAGGGGTTAGAGTCATATTAAGGGGGAATGGGAAACCATCATTGATCATCTATAAAAAAAAAAATTAAAAAAAATTGTGGTTTTTAATAAGTTGAAATTGGCATGCAAGTAGGGCTGTCAATTCGTGTGTGTCGTGTCGTTATCGTATCGACACGATAACGACACGATACGATAAGCCCAAGTACGAACACGGTCTGTTAAACATATGTTCGACACGAACACGAACACGGCACACTTTAATCAAACACGAACATGATATTGACACGATTTAATTCGTGTCGACACGAACACGATATTGATACGATAACAATAAAAAAAAAAAAAACTTAATTGTTTATAATAACAACAAATTTGTCGAATAAGTCTTCACAGGAAAAATCAGTTTCAAGTCTTAAATTAATCTTCAACAATCTAACAAAACATTTAAATTTGAATAAAATAATATATTAATAAATTAATTAAAAATAATATATTTATATTAACGTGTTACACGAACACGACACGACACGACACGAAAATTTCAGGTCACTATCGTGTCAACACGATAGCGACACGAACACAATAAGCCTCAATACGAACCCATTAATATCGTGCGTGTTCGTGTCGTGTTATCGTGTTGTGTCGAAAATTGACAACGCTACATGCAAGCAAGTTAATTAGACTTACACGAACAGCAACCATGATGGCATCCACTACTCTAGGCAGCAATTGGGTTCTGATTTCATGCATTGTTTTTCCTTGAAAGAGGGCGTTGAAATAGTCGCTCCCACCAAAACGGCCCTAATACGAAAACTGCGTTTTCCAGTTTCCCGCCACAACCAGCTGTTAGATTGTTGCAGAGGGATGATGAGTTGAAATATTCAGACATCCATTTCAGTTGCACCGACAAAGAATTGTTCGTTTCTGATGTAGAAATATTAAGATCGGCCAATGTGTCCCAAGGCAACGCCGTCGAGCCCGCGACGGCAAAGTTGATGCCGTGACGGAAATCAGCGTCACACTTCTTGAAGGGCGGCAACAAAGGAAGACCGGCATCCATTGCTGCACAAACACCATCATATATATCATGCATGCAAACAATTTAATTTCATGCAAGACTCATTCGTATATATACAAGAAAATTAATGAATATATTTTCTTACCAAGATAGTCGATGATAAGGTTTCCGTTGGAGGCGCGGCCAGTGGGACCCTCGGGGAAATTCTTGCCATAAGGTAGGGTTGCGAAAGGGGTGGTGGTGTTGCTCTCACGAATCAAGTTTCCCACACGCGCGCAGCACTCCGGCGTTGCAACTATCGATATCATCAAATATTTTTGTTCCATATTTGTAAAACTCGTCAAAGTTACAAAGTTTAGGGAGATTCATGTAAGAAGAAGAAGAAGAAACAAACAATAAATTCAATAAAAAAAGTTTGATGAGAGTCGTTGTCGAAGAAGAGCGAGCCATGGTTTTTCAACACGCTAGATTAATTGAGTAGTAGAGGAATGAAGATGATTAATTGATTATATGCTCATCGGCATATATATTTTTAGTTACAAAACTCAAAAGACCTATTCCTACTCTAAGTCGGGCTGGGTATATATAATAACCTTAATTAGTTATATTCTATATCAGTGATTCAATTATATTCAATATGTATTTATCAAAACAAGAGGGGAATTAAACCTACTCATCATTGTTCTTCTCGTATATATCCAGGCACCATCACCCTTTTTGCTCCCATAGTCCCATGCTATATGCAATAAATAATTAAATAATTCAATTAACTAATTATATATTTTCAACTAATAAAATAAACTTTGGGAATAATATTTTCCACTCTTGAGTTGCAATTTATGCTTAGAAATTTTAGACAAAATATGTTAATTCAAATAATACTCTTTTAAATGTATCATCATGCATGTACTTATATACTCCTTTTTAATGTTTTGTAACTTGTATTATGCACACGAGTGATGTGACGATGATATATTTAAAAAAAATTATTATTAATACATCTTATAAAAATAAATATTATAAAAATAAAATTAAACCATAGTGAAAAGAATTAAACCTCAAATAACAAAATTCTATGATATTGTCACATCAACCGTTGATATATTAAGTGTGCGCACGATTCCTGATTTGAATAACTAGAATTTGAAATTTAGATGGTAAAAAAATGAACAAGTAGAGTTGCCAAAATATGAGTTAAATTTTCTTTAAAAAAAATATAAGTTAAATTTGTGATTCAACTATATTTGAAATTCCGAATTGATTATATATTTTTGCGCTTACGATTCTAGTACTACCTATGTCTTATTATATCAGTCACATTTTATTATTTTATACGTATATCATATACTCCGTATATTCAAAAAATAAGACTAATATAACGAAACAGATAGAATAATATATAATAATGGATGTGAGGTTCAGTTGCTACTAATCTACTGTATTTGCATGGAAATAATAAAATGGTGGTAACCACGTACTTTTATACAAAGTTGAAGCGCTCAAGTGCAGGCTGCAACCGTTCATTGTTGGGCTAATTATACTTTATGGTCTAAACTTTCAATAATTTTTGATTTATGATTTCAATTTTAATTTTTTTAAATATTTTAATTTTTTTTTTTGAAAGTTCAGGACATTTTTAAAAAAAATTGTAGTTGTGGTCATAAATCAAAAACTATGTTGAAGTTCAAGACATTTTTTGAAAAAAATTGGTATTGAAGTCATAAATCAAAAATTATTTAAAGTTTGGGTCATAAAGTATGATTAATCCTTCATTATTTTTCCCAGTCAACACAGTTACACACAAAGTGACAACTGATTAAGACGGTAAATACACGCACTTATTAACTATTTCATTAATTAATTTCCTAATTAATTTGTCCGAATAACCTCATCCCTCCGATTTCACTTCCTATCAATCCAACGGTTGCGATCGTATCTTCAACCCAAAGTGCAACTCCGCCCCCTCTCTCTCTCTGGCTAGCTGGATTCTCACTTTGCTTCCAGTTTCCTCCTCGTGCTTGCCGTGCCATTCAATTCTTACTCTCGCATATACATACACAATCAATCGCATACTCACGTATATCTCGTTTCAGTAGAGAGGGAGAGGGAGAGAATTGCAGAGGCGCGGTGGATCTGGGTTCTTCGATTCGCGAGATTTTTTTGAGTGGTGAATTGGTGATTGATTGGATTGAAGAGAAAGATGGGAGCGGAGGGGAGAAAGCCTCACGCGATTTGGATGCGGGTGTGCTTCACGCTCCTCCTCTTTGCCAACGCGGCCCACTCCTTCTACCTTCCCGGCGTCGCACCCCAAGATTTTGAGAAGGTGCTTTGATTCCGTTAATTGATCGTTCGTGTTTAATTTTCTAATTGGCTGTTGGTGATACTTCAGTGTTCGTTTAGAGTATATGTAGACTGTGGGAGATGATCGGTGTATGAAGTTTTTTGATGAGTTGCGTCAGGTATTATAAAGTTGGGAAGTTGACGATTAAGAGCGTTTTGATGTTGAATCTTTTATTTGTGGGAAAGGAACTCATCGAATTCGATCCTGTTATTAAATGATTGTGTGCTGATAATTGAATCTTATGGGTTCTGGTTCAAAAGTTGGGATTTTTGTTTGATTTAGTGTAAAATTTCATATGAATTTAGCACTTGAAGAATTCTACTTTGTTGTCTTATCTTTCTGATTTGGTTTGAGTTGCTACGGTGCAGCTCGGGCTTGCTCGTTAAGATCTGGTTTCTAGAATAACAAACGAAATCTTTATGTTTAGTTTGGTCATGGGCGATTCTCTATTTTGTTAAATTTCTTTATCAAGTATGCAAATTGAATCTATTTTATGTCGAATTTCCTATTTACAATGTGGAGAATCTGGGTTAGTTGGTGACTTGTTGTATATAATTTGGAAATATAAGAGCATGGATATGTTTTTAGTCTTAGAGGGCATTTTGCTTGCTGTGGTATGCAATGGCTTAAGCTACGACTGACTGCCCAGAAATTTCAAGAATCTTATCCAAAATATATGCAGGTCCATACCCCTCTTGCCCATGTCACCTTCATCTTTCTCACCTTTCAGTCACATTCTGTCATTCCCATCGGAATTTTATTCTATTGAACAGCCTCCACTTAACAACCATTAGTAATAGAACGAACCATCTCATATAGTTAGATTTCGAGAGACATTATCACATTAAGTATTACTATTATTCACCTAGGGGAGGCCAGGAGGGTACTCTAAAGTCGTCCTAGCTATCTGATATGTTGAAGTGCAATAATTTCCTACAATTTTATCGCAGTTGTGCAGATTGAAACTTAAAATTTGGTGTGGAAAAGGATTTTGAAAAATTCTCTCTCCATTGTCTTCCCTTCCACTGACAATAGCATGGGAAATGCTTCAGCCTCTCCCAGTCTTCCTTTCCCAATCACCCTGTAAATAAGTTGTGCGAACATATCAACTATTGTTGGGAACCCTGTTTAGTTTAGTTTTGATGATGTTATCAGAAACCACACTTAATTATAGGACTTAGTTATAGGATTGATAGGAACAGACTGATCTCTGTGTTTGGATCAGTCAAGCTTAAACTCGGACAGGTTGCTCCATGTAAAGATCAAGGTTGGTAGTGCAACCTTGTACCTAGTTAGATCAATCTGTCAACCTGTTCCTTAGTCAACCTGCTCGTGTAACCTGCTGAGGCCAACCTCCTGAGAGGAACCTGCATGCTGTGGAACCTGCATGCTGAGGCCAACCTCCTGAGAGGAACCTGCTGAGGCCAACCTGCATGCCGTGGAACCTGCATGTTGTGGAACCTGCCTGCTGAGGCCAACCTCCTGAGAGGAACTTGCATGCAGTGGAACCTGCATGCTGAGGCCAACCTTCTGAGAGGAACCTGCATGTTGAGGAACCTGTATGCTGAGGAACCTGCTGAGGCCAACCTGCTGAAGCCAATATGCTTAGTCAAGCTGCTGTGAGTCAAGCTGCTATTAGTCAACAACTTCTCAAGATGAAGATTCTAATACAAAGATCAAGCTTGAAGACCACAGAAAATAAAGACAGCTTGAGGTACAAAAGGTCGACCTTCCCAGTCCGACCTAAGCTGTGCCTTGCCAACCTCGATGGTTCAAGCTGTACAACAAACCTCAACGGCTAAAAGTCCAGTCAGCAGTACGGTTCTGACACCTCTGCAACTCCAACGGCTCTAATTCAAATTGGAGTCATATAAATACTTCAAGTCATCCCAAAATCGGTGTGTGGAGAAAAGGGAAAAATAGACGGGGAAGAGAGAAAAATAGAGAGAGGAAACCAGCGTTTCAAAGCCAAATCTATCCAGAAATCTTTACGCTTCAAAGCCAAACTCAACACTCGAATCCAAGCCATTTCTCAAGTGTTGAGACCTTCAAGATTTCAGATTCTGGAACCTCACAGAATACTCCCCACAAGCTTACTACATATTCGTCCAAGTAAAGAAGAATCTGTTAGTTTAGCTGCAAGGTTGTATGTAAGAATGTATGAAAGGTTGTAAGGGTCACGACCCAGAATTCGTGCTCGGCTCAAGTCTAAAGATTGACGAAGGTTGAGGCTGGTACTCAGCCAGTATAAATAAGAGAGAAGTAAGGAATTTCAGATACGACGGTATCTGACGTGGATGTAGGGACGTTTCCCGAACCACGCTAAATCGACTGTCTAGATCTCTCTCTCTATCTTTTATTTACAGTCGACCTTACAATGTTCAACTAACCTTCATTACATTGCACTTCATTGATATAATCAACCTGCACAAAAATCCAGACCAAAGAAAGAATTTTCTAAGAGGTAGCCAACCTGTCCACCAAACTTCCGCACACTGTTCGGTTTAGCAAGCTCACCAATTTACTGACTGAGCTGGATAAACTGAGCTGCACTGATAAACTTGAGTGACGACTCAGTTAGATCAAAACTATTTTGTAAAGTCAAAACTGTTGGCAAATTAGTGTATTCCCCCCCCCATACACCAATATATACTTATCGGGACCTACAACTATGTTATCTATGTCTGAACAAATTATGTATTCCTGCAGCATTTTTCTGAAATTTTCTTTCTGCTATACTACATTATCTATTTAATACTTTTGTTTTTTTAATACTTATGTTATGTGATTTTGATTGCTTAGTTTGGTTTTTCTTTTTATGCAGGGTGATCTTCTGAAGGTGAAAGTGAATAAATTGGCCTCCGTAAAAACTCAACTTCCATATGCCTACTATTCACTCCCTTACTGTAAACCAGACAAAATTGTGGACAGTGCTGAGAATCTTGGGGAAGTCCTTCGTGGAGATCGCATCGAGAACTCTCCTTATGAGGTTTGTCTTTCTTTTATCCTGTCTTTGTTGCTGTCTTTTTGTGATTGATAATTTTTTTATTTCATTCCTTCCTCATGTGATCCTTTCATTCAGTTGATTTTCTTGCTTAAATATTCAACTCTTTATCGATGTTCATCTATGTAGTTTAAGATGCGAGAACCACAGATGTGCAACATTGTCTGCCATTATAAGCTTAACGCAAAAGAGGTGAAAGAATTCAAGGAAAAGATTGATGATGAATATCGGGTGAACATGTAAGCCAATCTTCAAAGGAGTTTTTGTCATTCCATATCCAGATCATGGAAATCACGCTCTGTTTCTGCAATTTCTGTTGCAGGATTTTGGATAATCTCCCACTGGTTGTCCCTTTCAAAAGACCTGATATAGATTCCTTGATTTATCAACACGGGTTCCCAGTTGGTTTTAAAGGACAATATGCCGGAGTAAGTATTAGAATGGTTTTGCTTTTGTCGAAGTCCCATTCCAAATGGTTAGTTAGGTTTTTGATTTCTTGTCTTTTCCTTGTGTAACCAGAGTAAAGAGGAGAGGTATTTTATCTTCAATCACTTGGCATTTACTGTGAAGTATCACAAGGATGAAGAAACTGATGCTGCAAGAATTGTTGGTTTTGAAGCCAAACATTTCAGGTGATATATTGCTGATCTTCAAAGTTATGTCATTTTTCTCCTTTATCTCCTAACATTATTAATCTTGGTTTGTATCTAGTATTAAGCATGGATACGATGGTAAATGGGATGGCAGTAAAACACGACTCACAACCTGCGATCCTCACAATAAACGCACAGTTACAAACTCCAACACCCCGCAGGAGGTTGAAGAGAAAGAAATCATATTTACGTATGATGTCGAATTCCAGGTAAATATTTCTTCCTTGCTGTGGATGGAAATTTTTTGTGATGGTAAGAATTAATTGCCATTTTCCGTACCCTTTTGTAGGAAAGTGAAATCAAGTGGGCTTCTAGATGGGACACCTATCTTTACATGGCTGATGATCAAATCCACTGGTTCTCAATCGTCAACTCTTTGATGATAGTCCTTTTCCTATCGGGAATGGTAGCCATGATTATGCTTCGGACTCTTTATCGCGACATCTCTAGGTACAACCAGTTGGAGACTCAGGAAGAAGCTCAAGAAGAGACTGGGTGGAAGTTAGTTCATGGAGATGTTTTCCGACCTCCTACAAACTCCGATTTCCTCTGTGTTTATGTTGGAACTGGGGTTCAGTTTCTTGGAATGATACTCGTTACTATGATTTTCGCAGCTCTAGGTTTCTTGTCCCCTTCTAATCGAGGAAGCTTGATGACAGCTATGCTTCTTCTCTGGGTTTTCATGGGAATTTTCGCAGGTTACGCCTCAGCTCGTCTCTACAAAATGTTCAAAGGCGCTGATTGGAAGAAAATCACTCTTCAAACAGCTTTTATCTTCCCAGGCACTGTCTTCGTTATTTTCTTCATTCTGAATGCGCTGATTTGGGGTGAAAAATCCTCTGGAGCTGTGCCATTTGGTACTATGTTCGTATTAGTCCTGATGTGGTTCGGAATTTCAGTTCCACTCGTGTTTGTAGGCAGCTACATCGGGTTCAAAAAGCCAGCAATCGAAGCTCCTGTGAAAACGAATAAAATTCCGAGGCAGATACCTGAACAAGCCTGGTATATGAACCCTTTATTCTCTATCTTGATCGGAGGCATTCTTCCATTTGGTGCAGTCTTCATCGAGCTTTTCTTCATCCTCACATCTATATGGCTGCAGCAGTTCTACTACATTTTCGGGTTCCTTTTCCTCGTCTTCCTCATCTTGATTGTGACATGTGCAGAGATCACTGTTGTTTTGTGTTATTTCCAATTATGCAGCGAGGATTATTTATGGTGGTGGAGATCTTACCTTACCTCAGGCTCCTCAGCTCTGTACCTATTCCTCTATGCAGCATTCTACTTCTTCACCAAGCTGAATATAACTAAACCGGTTTCCGGTTTATTGTATTTTGGCTACATGCTGATTGGTTCTTATGCGTTCTTTGTGCTGACTGGTACGATTGGTTTCTATGCTTGCTTCTGGTTCACGAGGCTCATCTACTCATCGGTCAAGATCGACTAAATCTTGATGAAGGAAAGGTTTTACTCTAGAGATGACAGCTTTACTTTCTTCTGGATGAAGATATTCTAGTGCCTATAGTTTTGAGACAATGTTTTTTCGGTATTAGCTGTATTGAATCTGTAATATTATTAAATGTGTGTACTCATTTTTGGAAGATTTTGGAGCAATTGTTGTAGTTTTAATACTTACTGGTTTTGCAAAATTTTACTGGGCCATGCTATTGCTAAATGCATCGAAATATGCTGTCAGAATCTTGATATTACCTAGACTATATTTATTTTAATATTTTAGTTGTTATTTAACATGAACTTTTTCATTATTATACATATATAGGAATAGAATGCTTTTGAATCCATAATCCTTCAATAGCAAGGAGAAATGCAGAATACAAAAACTGCACAAAAAATGCAGTTTCATCAAAGTTGTTTTCATAAATAACACACTCCACTTTAATATACATTGACTAATGAGAAAGAGGCTGACTGATAATTTTTACACATTCCTTAATAAAAAAAGAAAATCAAATTCAGATATGATGGTTATATGTAACAGAATCCTGTCATCTCACAAAGTAAAGTATTGTACAAATCCACGCTTAAGGATTCCCATAAAAACTAATTTAGGAGGAACACAATTTCCCTAATCTGCATCGGCAGTGAAGTCCGGCTCCGGCGGCTTCTGTAGCTTCACCAGCTCCCTCGCGCTCTTCAGGTTCCGATTCCTGTGGACCCCACGCATTGCATTCGCAGCGAATTTAGTGGCCAAGAATGTAGCACCGATGCTGTACGAGCCGCTGCCAGATGTACTGCTTGCCCCGGCTGAACCCTCTGCCTCCTCCTCCTCCTTCCTCTTCTGTTCCAGAAGCTTCCGCTTCGAGTAGCGCCTCCATGCTGCCTGGATGAAGCAGGCAGCCCACGTCCGCCACTGCTGCGAGTAGAATCGGAACGTGTGCTGCACCTGCCGGCTGTGGAGCCGCCGGAACTGACTGGCAACAAACTTCAGTTCGTCGGCGGTCAGTGCGAAGGCCTCGACCTCGGTCAGTGCCTTCACTGTCCGGGTTGAGGAGGGGAGGTTGGAGCCAGATTTCGGGTCGAGGGCCCATGTTAGAAGCTCCTCCCCACAGAAGTCGCCTTCTTTGAGTAGACTATGGTTGAAAAAGCCACTTCTTCCGCCGTCGGTGGTCACACTCTCGAGGCGGCCGCGGATGAGGAATATCATCTCGTCAACTGGATCGCCCTCTCGGACAATGTAAGTGCTTTCGGTGTATAGACAAGGCTTCAGCCTCTCGCAGATGGCATCTAGTAATCTCTCGTCCATGTTCTCGAAGAGTGGGACCTATGGAATTTGTTTGACTCAGTAATGTCGAAAGCAAAAATATACTGTATATATCTTAACATTAGCGGAAATTTTCCCAGGAATGTCGCAACGTTTAAAAATGCCATGCTTAGTCCCCAACATCTAGACATTGTAACTAAAACTTTCCGAGATTGGGAAATCGACGTGTGAAACCAGAGATCATGTCGCTCTATGAAAACACGTAAAGCAGAGAAATTCACATCGATCTCTTGCTTCACACTTCTGACTTTTCTTTGTAGTTACAATGTCTAAACCTTGGCATTAAAATGGAGTACTTTTTAAACGTTGGGACATTATAGTAAATTTTCCCATGTAGATACATTGAGAAGATTGGGGCCAGATTTATGGCTATACAGAGAGTTATAAGGAATTTTGAAGCAACTCTGAATGAAGAATTTACCCTCTTGACTAACGCAAGACAAAGATGACGTTTTATGTCTCTTCTGAGATCTTTCGGCAAACTCTCCACCAAACTGTGCTCATCCACTCCACGTGTTTCTAACCACTTGTACTGATCATACCGCCTAACTCTCTCCCTGAGGTCAGGTGGGAGTAAACGATGATGCATCCATTGCTCTGAGTCGCGCCTTTTAACTCTCATCTCTTCGAGGCGAATAGTGAGCGACTGAAGATACGTCTGTGGAAAAAGAAAAGGAACTAAAAGGTTGAGCAACTTCAACTATCATATATTATCATTTACAAAGATCACATAAATTCAAATAAATGAGTACTGCAAAGAAAAAAAAGGTATAAAATAGCTAAAGCTTACGCCTAGATTTGCAACATATCACCATTTACCTGCATATTCCCAATCAAGAGAGCAAAAAGAATGAGCCCCAAGATGGCGAGTGCAATGCTGAATATAGACTCTCCAGGATAAGTGCTGGTTTGTAGTCCTTGTCCAAGAGTACTGCAGATAAGATGAAGAATCGTGAACTTGAATTTGTATACCTAATCATGTTATCAAGATTTTGATAATCCCCAAATGGTAATACTGAAAAGGTATCTTGCTTAAACAATTTACAACTTTAACCATCCTTTAACCATGAAGCAATAATTTGATAAAGATACCACAATGCAGTACTTGAAACCTAACATCTATCAAGTGCCAATCTATTAGGATATATGAGTCAACAGTTGTTAAATTATCTCATCCTGTATCCTTTCATTTATGAAAAAGATGATAAGTTTGAGAAGCTGGAAGGCTCCCTTCTTAATTACAGTTTCAAAAGATCTGGTGAGCGCATCTTTCTCACCTCCAAAATAAGGAAACGAATGGCAAATACTAGAAAGAGAAAGAGAAAGTAGCATGGTTAAAAACCTATCTACATTAGGAGTACAAGAAAGTCTAAAGGGTAAAACTGCATAAGAATGGTTATGCATGAAAAACATTAGGTACTTGACATCTAAAAGTCCATGGGCATGAATATTGGGATATAATCATATACCAAGTACAGCAGATATTGCAATTTGAATGATTCGGAAAATATTTCCTTCAGCAAACAATACTGAAACGAGCTTCGTCTGGATCATCATTTTTTGGATAAATGAATGTTCTTTGGAAACCTTATCAATCTCCAGTTACATGTGAAAATAAGGTTATCACAGTTCTACCACAATATAAAAATCAAATGCACACACTCAGAGATATTCACCCACACTAGGAAGCATGTATCATTCAGACATGGATCGGTTGACCTGACGCAGAAGTTTGCTTACCTCAGATTCTGCAGCCCCCACCATAGACAGTAGCAATATTTTGACAAGAACTGTTTTGATGAAACTATCTCAGAATCCAAAGCCTGCCTGAATATCCCAAAATCAAATGGTGGATTGGTTTCATCATCCACCGGACAAGCTGATTTTAAAACTGACCCACTGATGTCGCGCCAGATATTATAATTATCCATAAATTGATTCCCACAATATAAGAAATCAGTGGTGCAGTTTTCTCCACTACTTTTACAAGCTCTTTGCCAGCATGAATCATTACGCTCTACAGACAGCAAGTACCAGAAAGCTCCAACTATCTGCAAAAAACACATGCAGAATTGGTTGTCTTATAACTGAAAGCAGCGCCTATCATATTTTATAGACCAGAATAAAGTGATTCCTATAGAAGATTTCTTGGTATCACTATATTGCAATATAGATCACCAAAACGGTATCCAGCAGCGGGACATGTAGCAAATGTCTTGACACCTCGAATGTGCAGCAGATTTTGACAGTCCATGGGTGGTATTAAGATTGAAAGATCCATGAAAAGAAAGTAGTTACTTCACATTTGAACAGGAAGGAACTCAGCAAGTATTTATAACAAAGAAAGACGAATTTTATGTTGTAAAAACTGTTCTGGTCGGATCCTAACTCATGAGGACACCCTGCTGATAGGCAATGAAAGAATAGACAGTTATATGCACTGGCAACTGATATGCTTATCAACATCAAATTGCATGGGCAGACAAAAAATATTCATGGATGATCGGCCATGAATGATAATCACCCTAAATGTTCATGCTTGAGGAGTCTGTAAATCAAAGTTAGAAGATTCCAATGTTCAAGAGTAAGTTTTTGGAGAAAATAACATTGTATGTTATGCAACACGATTTACTTATGAAATTTGGAACCCATCATGCCAGGAAGTGGGATTAGATGCTATACAATAATTCAGAAGGAAGCTTACATGACTGGCAAGCATGTATAGCAGCAAGTAGGACACTGCACCAGCCCAAGCAGTTTCAGCAAAGACACCAGAAGTTCTTTTTAGTTCTGAACTAAGCGGCATAATTCGGGTGAATCTAGGAATATATTGGAGCAAAATGATAAAAAACAATGCTTGCTTTGTAGCCAGTACATCTGATCCATTTGACCTTTGCAGAAATCTCCAGACAACAATCTGCATATACTCGAGAAGATATTTAGTAATAAAAAACAATTTATGAAAGAAAAGACCAAACTGGGTAGAATTTAATTCAAAGGATAAATAAGAATGCAATGTCTCAAACCTGTGGAAGGGGAAGCACTGCAAGGAAATCAATGATGAAATAGCACTTCAAGTACCGCTTAGCAATCTGTCCAGGATCAATTACAAGTTCACCTCTCCCAAACACCCGAGATGATGGGGCAATATAAGCAGTTCGGAATTGGAGACCCATGTGAATAAGATAGAAAGCATCAACAATTGTTCGCAGTGTTGTAGCCGTTATAGCCAATTTTCTATCTATGTCCAGACAATTTGATGATTTATTAAAAACAGGAAGAAAGAAAAACAGAGGATCCACAGATACCCCAAGAATACATGACATCACAAAAAGCTTGTTCCATAGGGTAAGGAGTTTGTCTTGGGGGTCAAATATCCTCTTTTCTGACACTTTGAGGTCCTCCGGAAAAACTGCTCGAGATACACCAAAACCAAGGGAACGGCCAATAGATTTTAGTCCCTGAGATCCTTTCTTCATTCCTCTCTTAAAGGACTTTGATGGAGCAGGATTTTTATGATTACCACGGCCCAAACCCTCGATACTCAAGCCACATTTGTTTGCAGCAGCTGAAGTAGATGGGGATGAGAGTCTGGAATCCAACTCATCCAACCTAAAAGGAAGAAAGTAAAAACTTCATGATCTCATATCTAACGGCAGTCAGTGAAACAACACTCATAGTTAATACTTTTGTCCCTAGTGCTTTGAACATGTAGTTCTTCTAATGTCTTTAACATAAGCAGTCTAACCTCCATGAAGCCAGCACATTAAACAACTCTATATCCTAAGAATTATACAAGCAAATGCAAACTTACCTTACAAATTTGTCCCGTTGCCCATATTGAGTCTTTGGACCACAATCAAACATTTCGTATGATTAGATATATTTGACTGCAAGCAGAAAGGAAAATATAAGCAGTCTGCAGGAAGGAGTTACGAGCTAATTACATGTTTTGTTTGCCAACATGTTAGGTAATTACACAGAACAATGCAAGCAGTAAGAAAATAGAAAGCCCGGACTTAATTCATATCTTTTCAAAAAGTTGATCAAATAGCATCTATTGTTGGTTGCAAGATTATCAAACAAGCTGTGCACATCCAAATAGTTAAATCAAGTAGGATTGAAATGCATCTCTGAGCATATCAAAAGTTTATCTTTCAGAAATACAACATCATGGAGGAACTATTCCTACATGAATCTGATAAATGATACTACCTCCGCCCTTTTCAAGTTTTTACACTTTGTTTCAGCAATTTTTTCACTCGTTTTCGAGCGTCTTGATGATGAGTTTTAAAATAATTTTTTAAATTTTTTTTCTAGTAGTATCCCGTAAAAAAAAAAAATCTTTAAAAAGTTATTTTAAAACTCATCATCAAGACGGCTCGAAAACGCTTGAAAAAATTGCAGAAAACAATGTAACAACTTGAAAAGAACGGAGGTAGTACTATTTAGCAACATAGCTAGGGAAAAATGCAACTCATACATGGGAAAAAGGCTTGCCCATCTTCACTAAAATCTAAATTCATTATCTTTCTACATATTTTGAAACAATTCACCCTGTTTCTTTCTGCATTAAAAGGCTCTTCTTCTCCTCACTATATCACAACCCAGCATCGAAGTTATTATCAGATTTTCATACTCAAGAACTTAAAAAAGAGTAGCTTAGTATGAAAGTGAAAAACTCCTGCAACTCACTATGCAAAAACTATTCCTGTATCAATTCCATATCTTCCTAAATTCTGAATTAAATCAAAGAGATACAGACCAGAGGTGTTCAAGATCTTTTGAATTAGTTATTTCAAGCAAGTCCAGACCATAAAATTCACTCTACGTTACAAAACTTGAACTCTTTTTAAGAGAAGTCCATTCTTGGCATACAGATCCATCTCAATTCTCAAAATTCATAAATTTCCCAAAATACTCCAACCTCAAATTCATGGAACTAGTATGAAGTATTCTGTGAAGAAACACTACCGAAATCATAAATTTCCTACTTAACTTAGATAAGAATATCTCTAGGTCAAGAGAATCCGTCTTTCTGAGGACATCAATTTCACCAAAGCCAATTCTCCTCACTTTTTTTTGGGTGTATTCATCACTGAAATTGTGTACCTCAAACTTCACTATCCCACGAACTCTCCCAATTAACAAAAAAAAAGCGCAAAAATAATCAACCTTTAACATAAATTTGACTGCTTCTTCATATACCCAAAAATATGATGTATCGACTACAGCTGTAAATCCATTCTGCATAAAGTCAGCTCTGCAATCATCGAAACTCGCAGAAATCTTATCAATGATTCAGGAATCGCATACCGTAACTATAAACTAGCCTCCACAGATGCTAACAACAAAATCCATCACCATACATAGAGAGAGGCAAGGAAAAAAAAATCAAATTGAAGATAAATTAAAGAGATACTAGTTCAGATGCAGAAGTATAGATAAACTATAGATCAAAGGGAGAGACTTACATCAAAATTTAAGCCATTAATTCGCGTTTCTTCAGCAACATGAAGAGAGAGAGAGAGAGATTACAAAGATGAAGTCAAAATTTTGAGGAAAGTATGCAGAAGTGGGGGAGCACAATTTTCAAAATGACTCATATGCCCTTGTATTTTTACTCATTAATCTTTTTATTTCTATTTTTCATATTTGTGCAGGGACTTCATTCCACCGGGAATGACCAGTTTATTTTTGGATAGTATCCCGTAAAAGAAAGAAATCTTCAAAAATCCACTTTAAAGTCTATCATTTTGAAGTATGGAAAAACGTGCCAGAACTTCCAAAAATAAACTGGTCATTCCCAGTAAAATGGAGGGAGTATTTTATTTTTTTAACTCGAAGGTGTATTTTATTTTTTTAACTCGAAGGTTTATGGATTCAGTCAGAAATGCGCAATTATTTCTGACAATTATTTAAATCGATTTTCTTAAGTCAGTACCGTTACAATGAACTATGTTTCCTTTATCTTTTATTTTTTGGAATTATTACGTGATTGAGATTGTCGACGATAATAATAATGGACCAAAATGGGACATTAGGCATTAATCCAATAACGTACCCAATTCATGGTTTCCTATTTTCAATGACAAGGTGAATATAATTTCATATATACGTCGTTCTTATTTATAAATACAGATATTATTTTGTCCAAAAAAAAAATACTCATATTACTACAAGACATCTTTTTTTATATAGAATACTATATTACAAGACATCTTAGTAATTTTCAATTCGGTAGTATTACAAGCTATCTAGCTCCGACTAGTGGCATTCTTGTGACAAGTGACAACTACCTTATTTGCATTCCCACAAAGAATATTTACATTATTTATTTCTTTACTCCATGGCAACAATAATTTTGTTTAAGGAGCAGTAGCAATAATTAAGTAGTAATCGTATTTGCTATCGCAATTTGCTTATAATTGAGATGTAGCAATTTGCTTATTACTACTATTAGTTATACAAATACACAATCAAACATTGGCTGGCGAGATAGTGGGTCAGATTTTATAAAAGTGTCCAAATCTCAAAATCCAGCTTCAATCATTGGTAATTTGGTATATAACCCAAAACACACACACACACAGAAATTGAAAAAAAACTTACTTTATTATTGCTTTGTTGCTGCCCAGAAATCAGTAGAAACACCCACCAAAAAAAAAAGAGGATGAGCAAGAACTCTCACTCTCATTTCATACTATCTCAATGGCTCTTCAAAATCTTTGATTTCTAGAGTTAGAATATAACAAAAATGTTACCTACCCTTGACGAATAAGTTCCTGAGCAATAATATTTCTAGCCTCTTTGCAAAGTTCATCTGGATTATTTCCTACTATATATGGATGGATGATAACTTTCACGGATCCCGGATTCAGCTCTCGTTCCATTCCAGGAGGCATGATTTTTCCGGTTCCAACCAGAGTAATCGGCACGACAGGTACCCCAGTCTTCGCAGCAATTGTAAATGCACCTTTCTACAAATTGATCAAACCATTCGTAAGTGGAACTAGTCGTTATATCAAGAGGAAGTGATTTCACGTGATAAATCAATATAATGGAAAAGGACATTTACAAGTGGTTTAACAATGCGTGGAGATACTCACATAAGTGAATTTTATAGATGTTGTTCAAACATATATGTATGTATATATGCGGAGCATCGTCCCCACATGCTGAATAAAGGGTTACGAAGAAAGCATTATTTAGTATAATTGTCTCAGCACATTCGACAAACATTTCGTGTGTTCAGTATGTTTACCAAGATTAAAGATTCTTCAAAGGCTAATAGTTGATGATTTACAAGTGTTTCTGTAATTCGAGAGGAAAAGTAAAATGCAAAAAACTCTAGCTACTATCAACTTATAAAAAAATTAAAATAAAATAAAAAAAAAACAAGAAAGAAAGATGGAACGAAAGAAAAATGTACCTTAAAAGTACCCAATTTTCCATCTCTGCTCCGAGTGCCCTCTGGGAAGAAAAAGACAGATGCCCCCTTCTTGATCAAGGAAATGCACTGCTTAAAGCATTCCTACATTCAAAGTCGTAACAATTTAAGTACAATACTAATCTCTCAACTAGATTAATGAAGTTAATCCTGCTCCTCAGTTATGTAGTCAGGGCTAAGATAACACAACAGACTTTCTTCAGCATGACATAAATATTAAAGGAAGATTAACATACCAATTGGCTTCTGCTGTCTGTGCGCTTTAAAGGAATGACACCCAACAGAAACATGGCCCATCCAATAATCGGATAAAGAAAAATTGACGTTTTGCTAATGAATTTAAAGCTTATCCCAAGGGTCAGTAGGGTATAGATGTCTAAAAAGCTTTGATGGTTGGACACATACATGGCAGGGGTATCAGTTTTAGGAAGATTCTCCAATCCCTCATACTCAATCTTGAAAAAGGGAGCAACTGTCAAAGAAGCCCAGGCTTTAGCAACAAGATACTGAGCTTTTCTGCGATATCGATCTAGCATGAGCACAAATGGATGCTGTATAACCATTGGTAAGAACAAAGTGATGGCAGCAAGAGCTGTTACAACATAGAAGCAAATTCCTCTAACCTTTGAACTGAACCAAATTTCTGCATTGAAGATCAGAAAATTGTGTGGTGAGGACTAAGAAGGTTAGCAACTAAAATCAAGAAACAAATAAGACTAAAAGCATACCTGAAGATGGATATGAAGCTCCAGCAGATCCCGTATCTGCAAGATCAGACCTAACAACTAAGTCTCTTAAGAATTTTCTTCTTCTGCAACGCCCGCTATCATTACATGTTCTTTGCAGCCCCTCTTCATGGTACAAAGAGCTTTGAAAAAGATAATGGTTTTCCCATGAACCAAGTATAGTTTCGTGGGGAGGAGCATCTACATAAGCAAAAAGAAACCAATTACAAGCAATTAAAGGAACTTTAAGCAGAGGCTTCAACCCAAGTTATTTTCTGATTGTAACAAGCTACCCAGTCAAAACTAACATGGCATGTCTCAAATCCTATTTTATTTCAATTTCCGATTGTAACTTTCAGCAACAGATAGCAAAAACAATGATGCCTACAAATAAAACATTATTCTAGCTCTTCTAACTGGATCAAGATGATAAGCCAAAGGACAAAATCACGAACGCATGGGACTATGCTGATGAGTTTTGGAAGCATAACATCCAACTGCAACAAAGGAGAAAGACACCATTTTCTGAAGAGTGCATAACTTGGCATAATCGTTTACATGTTAAGTTCTTTGAAGCGAAATTTGTCGACAAGGCATTTCATATGATAAAAATTCTAATTCAGAATATGCATTCTGCTCTTGACAGTTCAATACACAGACCAGGATACAAAACCTTCAAAGAGTTAACGTTAAATGCCCAAAAAGAAGTTCACTCACATGTCTGTGAATATCTTTGAATTGTCCGTTTAAGAGCAACACATCCAAAGCGAAATCCACGAGGAGAAGCCAACTGCTCAAATCAATATTCAGCAACAGAATGGTAACCGGATGTTGGATTGGCATAAGAACATTCAAGGATGCAACATTAATCACTCTAGGGTATCCTCTAGACCTGATAAACCAGGCCAAAATCTCATTTATACGAACAAATTGGCACTATACACCATCCTTTAATAAGACATGCTCACATTTGGCAAGCTTTGATGTATTATCAAAGTAAAACAATATGTTGATATATCTAACTAATCCTCTCTAGATTTATTTTCTAACTAAGGGGATGCATGAGAAAGAGGCCAAAGCAACATAAGCATGAAAAAAGGCACTAACAGATAAACAATGCATATCATCGGAAAGTGCACCTACGTATCTAGCTAGTTTTTTCAAGAGACTTTGCATTCATCAATTTCAAATACCAATAATTACTTCAATCCTGCCTTCTCTAAATTCAGTATGTCACTTCACAAGATGAAAACAATTTAAGAATCAAGGCTATGCCCCATCCTCGTTTAATTTTAATAAATACTGCTGGAGCAAGAATGATGAGTGCAAGCAAAATATTGTATGAAGCTTAGACAAATATTTTTGCAAGCCTAGTCATCTTACATGAGTTTTCTGGGCTGAACCTAATTTCATTACTATAAAGATGAAACTATGAAACTATGTGGAAACTCCATCAACTGATACAGCTCTTTGAATTGTGCTCCCTCAAATTCATTAAAACAACTAAATTTCTGTTTTCAGCAAACGTAATAAAGCATGAAGAAATGCAACGGAAGCAAGTTGGTAAAAAATAAAAACAATCACAACACATACAATCACAATTCAACAAAAACTCAAAAAGAGAAATGCAGACGCGGTAAAAAAACACAAGAACACATATGTCTAGAGCGCGTGAATAATTTAATTACCATTCCACTGCAACTCAAAGCAAAAACCGATTGACCATTTTTACCTGCAAATCAGTAATCCCCCAAAAAAAATTAGATATCCTAGAAAACACGAATATATAAATGTACATATAAACTCCAATTCACATACGTAACTGTAGAGAGAGGAAGGGAGAGGGAAACTCACATGGATGCTTACGTGAATAGGAAAACGAACAAGAGCGAAAGCTCGAACGGCTCAATTGAAGAGATGACTCCATTTGTTACTACACTTTCGATTAATTTGTGGAGTAGGGTTTGATCACATCTTCCTCAAATCAAATCCATATTCTCGTGGAGGAGTTTTCCAATTTGGGGATTAGCTTCGAGAATGGTGATTTGCAGAGCAACTTCCAAACTTCACCGCACAAGGGAAAAAATACATTTCTTAATTATTTGTCCTTTTTTCAGAGTATTAATTACTCCTCTTTGGAATTGAAACGAAAAAAAGATGAGTTAGACAAATTAAAATCGTTGACATTTGCAATGGATTTGATCACATTTTTCCAATTAATGTACCTACGCCTACCATCACATCAGCCGTGAGTACATTAATCATCGAATTTCAAAGCGAATCACGTTATATTGCAATTTTTAATTTAAAATATATAAAGATTATACTTTATATGTTCCACTTATAATGAACTTGGTGAATATTATAATAGAATCAATTAGGAATGTCAATTTGGTCAACCAGATAGATTTCGAGTCAATCATATCGGGTTTCGGATTATTCGATTCAGATCGAATCGGGTTAAAAAAAATTCGAGCTATAAATTTTCAACCCTAACTCTAAACCTTCGAGTTCTGGGCTAGCCCGTCAGGCCAAAAAGTTGATGAAAATATGAAATATGAATAGATTTTTTTGATAACCGTAATTTTACAAGAAACATGCAAGTCATGTTATCCCGTATATGGCACTTTACCTCGTATTATTCAACTTTAACTTGCATACATGTAATAAGTAACTAACTTAGGATGTGAACATGTAAAGATATTTTCCCTTATATAATTATAAAAACCATTTTTTTATTATGTGTTAAAGTATAAAATAGAGAAGAAAAAAAATATATATATGGTGAATACAACTTAGTGCATAAAATTATACGGAGTAATATTTTTACAAGTATTTAAATTGAATCAATACATAAATTAATTTCAATATTGGAAGTCATCTAATGAAGTTCAACAACTAAGTAATGAATAACTTTTGTGTTATCAAGTCAACCAGCCAATTTATTGGGCTAGCCCTAGCGAATTGTCGGGCTATACGGTTCAGCCCATTCGGGTTGAAAAAAATTTCGGGTTAATATTCGACCATAACTCACATTTTGACTTGGGTTACTCGGATCAGCCCACGAGATTCAACATCACTAGCTAGACTCAGTTTTTTTAGACTTGGCTCATTATAAGCGGGACCAAAATAGTACTAAAGATTCATACCAATGAAAGATATCATTTCTCAAGTAGTTGTCATTATTTGAGTATCATTAAGCTCATCGTTCAACATAATAGAAAAGTAGGTTAAGAAATATAGCTTTTATCAAATAATTGTCTTTCTTTAAGTCGTCCGTTGTTCGATATAATATAAGGGTAACATTTTTAAAGTAGTTATATACCTTGTTAATTGTTATGGTCAAGTCGTCCGTTCCTCGATGTAATAAATGAAATAAGTTAAGATCAAATTAGTGTTATTATTCGTCGAGTACTATACGCAACTAAGCCGCCCGTTGTACACTGCACAACTAACAACAATTCATTGAAAGAAATGTTACATGATAAATTAAATTATACTGTACCACCAAGAAAATAGGAATCACTTTACAAATTTTAATTAAAATATATCAAAATATTGTTGAAAATAAATTGAAAAATAGAACTTGCAATTGCTTTGAACTATATTAAATTTCTCGTACCTCCATTAAGGAACTCGTACAAGTAAAAAAGAATAAAATAAAATAAATGAAATTTCACGTTACAAAATTCACAACAACAACGTAACATCAACAACATGAAACCGAACACAAGTCGGAGCTCCGTAAATCCCGGCGGCGGCGGAGGAGGCGAAGATTCCGATTCGTCTATTTCCGGGGGTGGGTGTCCTTAGGTGTGGCGTTGCCTGAGCCCACCTTCGCCACGTCGAGGGCGGTGGCCTCCGGCTTCTTCTTAGAATACAGAGTCAGATAGGCGATCGCCGCCACGAACGCGAAGCCGCCGACCGCCGCCCTCGCCGGGCATAAGGGCATCTTCTTCCGCTGGTGGAGCACCTCCGTCGAATGCTGCGTCGCCGAGGCCGGCCGCGGCACCCCCTGGTGGCCCCCCTCCGACTGCCCCAAGGCCTGGGCTGCCGCCTTCATGGGCCGCCCTTGCCCCGGCGGCGGTGGCGATTGCACTCCTTTTGCGTTCGCATTTCCCGGTGCATTTGCAACCATTTTCGCCTTCACCTTTTATTCCTTATTATGAATTCTCTTTTTGTTTTTTATTTAAGTATAATTTTGTTTTTTTCCTTCTTTTTTTTCTTTATGTACAAGGAGTGAGTTGAAATATATATATATATATATAGGAGATGAGAGAGATTTGTTGTGGAACAAGTGGGAAATAGGGATTGAAAGTAGGATTTGTTTTGAGGATTGGTGTCATATTTATTGGAAAAAAAAAATCTTTTGAAGCTGTTGAATCGGTCTTTTATTAGGTTTATGGATTGTTATTCGTTTGTTTTCAATGAATGGTGAACAATGCTATAGATAATGTGTTTCCCAAAATATTTTATTTCATTGATGCACATATATGTGTGTGTGTGATCTTTAAAATAAAATGGCAAGACAATAAGTCAATAAGCAATAATATAATATAAACATGGCAGAGTTAGAAGTTGAACCAACTTATCAATTTTCCCACCAATCAAAGCTAAATATTTTCATACGTCTCACCCTCTAGCTAGCTAGCTAGCTATATAAACCCTAATCTTCAATGCATCATCACTCATATATCACTTCAAAGTTCAAACACCAAAGATCTTACTCATCAAATTTGACCAAGTTAACACGATGGCAATAAATCATAATGGCAGCTGCTCTTCATCATTAGTCTTCCTCTTAATCATCGCCTTCTCGTCAATGATCGAGTCCCGCCACCTCCTTGAATCTCCAATTCCCCTACCGGCAATCCCGACGTTGCCAAAATTCGAAATCCCGGAATTTCCGAAGCCCGTGATTCCGGAGTTGCCAACTTTGCCTAAACCGGAGATCCCGGAATTGCCAAAGCCTGTTGTTCCAGAATTTGAAATTCCAAAGCTGCCGGCTTTGTCAAAACCGGAGTTGCCAGAATCGCCGAAGCCCGTGATTCCAGAACTCCCAAAGCCTGAAATTCCAAAGCTGCCGTCGCTGCCAAAATTCGAGTTTCCGGAGCTTCCGAAGTTCCCAGAATTGCCCAAGCCTTGATTTTGCATGCTAAAAACAAGTTATTTTGGAGTTTGATGATTTACTATGGTATTGTTATTGCTATTGTCGTGTCTACTTATGTTGTTGTAATTTGTTTCATTTGATATAAGTTAGTAGGGCAGCTTGTTTCTTATTATCATGTACCTATATATGAGATTGCGCATCTTTATAATTTACATGCTTTCTTTCTTTCGCCTTCATTTATATTGTTGTAGTTTTAAAGTTGAGTTAATTCATATTGTTGATGCGATATTATCCTTTTCTTTAAGGGGCACACTCCCATAAGCCTGGCCTCATAGTGAGGTCTAGTTCCCTCCAACACAAATGCAAGAATTTTTAGCCCATCTTCTCCGACAAGCAGAATCCACCCATCTGCTCTGGCCCACCACCTCAGCCCAAAACATAATGTATTAAAATATACATGCAGTGGGATTTCCGTCGCTGAAAGCGATGGCGTAGCCGCGTAGTGAACTTCAGCAGAGCTAGCACGTGTGAGGCAACGAGACTTGAGGGTTGTCTGCTTACCTGAAACCTTTTGCATTTATTAAGCTTGGAATGGCCACGTGAGCAGTTGAGCATGTTTGAGAGATGATCCAAAGCACCCATTTCCCAATTTATTTATTTATTTCATTATTTTTTATTTTCTCTACACTTTATTGATCTTCTTCTGCTGAATTAGTAGCTTCTACTACCTCCATCCCCTCTTATTAGTCTCAAACACTTTATTGACTTTTTCGGCACGCATTTTCACTGAAACTTAGTACAAGTTTTACAATATAATTTTGAAGTATACTTTTTTTACGGGATACCACTCATAGTATCCCGTAAAAAAAGAATACTTCAAAATTATATTGTAAAACTCATACTAGGTTTCGGTGGAAATACGTGCCAAAAAAGTCAATAAAGTGTTTGGGACTAATAAGGAGAGATGGAGGTAGTATCTCTCATTCTCTCACACAAACAAACATTCGGTTGCATGTATAAATTGGTATTTTTACGAAAAACACGATAAAAATAATTATTTTATCGTTTCAATGGCGGGAATATATTTTGCTCACTCGTAAGGTGTCGCATAAATAGCCGTTGGAAAATGACGATAATTAAAAAAATAACGATTTCGGGAATTCGAAAGATTATCACTTTTGTTCATATAGATTGACACTTTTATTCAAATAGATTGACACTTTTATGAAAAACAAGATAAAAATATTTTATTTTTTTTCATTTTAAATGCGTGAATATGTTTTGATCACTCGTAAGGTGTCGCATAAATAGCCGTTGGAAAATGACGATAACTAAAAAAATAACGATTTCGAGAATTCGAAAGATTGAGACTTTCTTTCATATACATTGGGGTTAATTACCAAAAAAATCCCAAACTATTCATCTTTTATCAAAAATACTCTGAACTATTGAAAATAACCAATTAAATCCTAAACTATCAATTTGTTATCAAATCTACCTTATGTCTAATTTCCTCATTCGGGTATTTTATCGAACATATGGTGAGCACATCTCTCTTGCTCTCGTTCCCTCTCCTCTTCTTCTTCATCCCCCTCCCCGACGAGCTCGACGACCTAATATACACGTCCAGGCCTCTGAGCATATACACGCTTATATATCTTTCCCACCATATAAATGTCGTCCGTCTGCAGTGAGTTCACGATTCGACCAAATTCTGAGTGATTTCCTATGGAATCTAATGTTTTTTTTGTCTGTGATTGATTAACCGACCTACTTTGATGTGTTGAGTATGTTTCTGCAGAAGCAAAATATGATTTTGGCGAAGAAATTGGGGCTGATCCGATGCCTCTGTTATGATTAATTACACGTTTATACTTCAAGAAGGGTTCTTTTGTTTAGTCTACATATAGAGAGAGGCGCTATTGGTGCTGCTTAATACACATAATATGTTTTCCTAAAAAATCATGAGAGTTGAAGTTTGATTACACATCTTCTGTGGGAGGCGCAAAGATGAAGTTGTAATGGCCTTCCTTATTTGAATAGAGAGAGAAACATGCAAACTAGGAAGAGAAAGATGAAAACTTGTTTTCTGCATTTACTAAACTCAAAGAGAAAATTACAGAATTAAGTCTTCGAGCTCGTCGGGTAGGGGGGCCTGGACGTGTTTAAGAGAGAATGGAGGGGGATGAAGAAGAAGAGAGGAAAAGAGAGCAAGAGAGTTGTGCATACCATATGTTCGATAAAATGTCCGAATGAGGAAATTAGACATAGGGTAGATTTGATAACAAATTGATAGTTTAGGATTTAATTGGTTATTTTCAATAGTTCAGAGTATTTTTGATAAAAGATGAATAGTTTGGGATTTTTTTGGTAATTAACCCTATACATTGACACTTTTATTTATATAGATTGACATTTTTACAAAAACACGATAAAAAATAATTATTTTAACGTTTTAATGGCGGGAATATAGTTTGCTCACTCGTAAGGTCGCATAAGCAGCCGTTGGAAATTGACGACAATAAAAAATTGACGATTTCGGGAATTTCAAAGATTGGCACTTTTGTTCATACACATTGACACTTTCATTCATATAGATTGACATTTTTACGGAAAACACGATAAAAATAATTATTTAATCATTTCAAGGGCGGGAATGTAGTTTGCTCACTCGTAAAATGTCTCATAAATAATCGTTGGAAAATTACGATAATAAAAAATTGTCGATTTCGAGAATTCCAAAGATTGACACTTTTGTTCATGCACATTGACACTTTCATTCATATAGATCGTCACTTTTAGGAAAAACACGATAAAAATAATTATTTTATCATTTCAAGGGTGAGAATGTAGTTTGCTCATTCGTAAGATGTCTCATAAATAACCGTTGGAAAATTACGATAATAAAAAATTGTCGATTTCGAGAATTTCAAAGATTGACACTTTTGTTCATGCACATTAGCACTTTTATTCATATAGTTTGACACTTTTATGAAATACACAGTAAAAATTGATTATTTTATCGTTTCAAGGGCTAGATTGTTTTTTGCGCACTCATAAAGTATCGACTTGTACAACTTAAGAATGAGGAATTCTACCCTTGATTATATAAAATATTAATTATTTTTTCTCTATTTTTATAAAAACGTCAATTGACGTGAATAAAAGTGCCAATTATGATGAACAAAAGTACTAATCTTTGTGATTTTCAAAAACTTCAATTTAGGATAATTTTTTTTTTAGTTTTGCATTATTATTATGCACCACGTATATTTGTAACAAACAAATCACATATATAATAGTCAAGTAGTATCTAGCTAAAAACTATGGAAGCATTGCAGCTGTAGGTATAACATACCCTTATAACTAAATACTTGTTATAACAAAACACATATATCACTAACATTGAACTGATAAAGATTAGTGTTACCTCATTTTTATAATGTTAACTGCCTCTAATGATATAATCAGTACATGAGTATAGCTAAGTATGCACAAACAAATAAAGATGAAGATTATAATTATTGAACTAGACTATGTACAACTATCAAGAAAACAACATTATCAGTTGCTCAAACACTAGACCAACACTCTTTCAAGCAACGCACATGGCTTACCGCAAAAACTCGTTCATCGAATCAACCAGGGGTAACTTGGAGAGCATTATATCACCATCATTGAATTGTAAATCAAGAAAAAAAAATCAGCTTACGGTCTCCAAAAAAGGTGTCAATTTATCAACATCGATAGAAAATAAGAATCTCAAAATGAAATTTAATGATGTTTTGGATCTATTTCTCACTGAATCATCGCCTTCCTGATGAAGACGAGGTATGGAGTTCATCCCAAATTCCCTTCTGCCACAGGGAAATACCCAAGAGCAAAGAAATATCAATGAGGCTTCAAATTTCAGTTACCCAAAAAAGAAATTTAAACATAAAGAGAAAGCAGAGGAAAAAATGTTGATTTTCCATCGCATTCAATTCAAGTGCAACCCTAACCGCTTCCCTTCTCTCTCTCTCTCTCTCTCTCTCTCTCTCTCTCTCTCTAGAGTAGGCATTCCTTTGCACACTGAAAATCCATGGCTTCCGATTCTTCTCCTGTCAACACGCAAGACGGTAAGAATTTTTTGCATTTCGTTGAAACTCCGTGGTAACAAATCACATTAGATTAATAGATTTTTCTGTTTTCACTTTGAATTCATGACCACTCAGTTGATTTTCACTGATAGTGGAATTAGGGCTCACTCCTGCATCCAAATTTGATTGCTAGAATATTGCTTTTACTTAAAATTGGGCGATAATTTGTTCGATTACGGTCTGTCGTCTCCGGAACTGTGGCCGACGAGTCCATTCAGCAACACCTAGCTACGCCGTTGCCGCTGCCTCAGGTTCTCCTGCTAGAACAACACCTGAGGCAACCCCAACGCCCTCTAGTAATGGTCGACGCCGCCGTGGCCAAGGTAGACGGCCTTCAGCCACCCCAACTGCTGCCACCCCTTCTTACACCGACGATGTCCCACCGTCTTCAGATCGCTTGCGAAGGGAACGAGGAACGAGGATGAGGCTTCTGTAGTGTATGTGTGGGGCACCAATATCAGTATTTTTTTTTTAATTTATGAAGAGTCGGGTTGGGTTGGGTCGGGTCCAGCCCGGATAAAGATCCGGCCACATAGTGAGGCCTGACTGATAAGAGTTTTTGTCTTTCTCTAAAGGCCTATTGCTTGATAAGAAACCAAATACTACTACAAAATAAATATTAATAATGTATAATATAAACCTTTTAATATAGGAAGTGTGGTCTTGTCATATTATTGAATTTAGAAGTGAATGATAAAGTTGTATAATTCTCTATAATGTTTGAAGCATTGTTTTATAATCCGAACTGAATCGAAAACCGATCATAATTTTGGTTCAACAGTTTGTCCGATTTTGATCTTTTTTGACAGGTTCGACCGAGATTCAAATGAAAAAGCATGGATCAATTTTTAAAACATTGGTTTCAAGAACTCCACGAATCAAGATTATAAGAGCATCTCTAGGGGAGAGCCCCTAAGACTATATTTATCCGCAACATTCTTCAATACCTAACCTTCCAACCTCTATATTATTAAATTATATTATCTCTCTTCTATAAATTCACTATTTATCAACCTCCAACCACCTCTACTTTTATAATTTATCCACAACCATTCCAACCACCCAACCACAACATTATTTATTATTATTTAATATAATTTTTATATACAACATAATTATATGTATCAAGAAAATTAATAATTAAAATATTTAAAAATATAAAAATTTCAAAAAATCAACACGGAAATTACAACAATTGAAATACGAAAATAAAAATAAAGAAATAAAAAAATATAATTGAAAATTACACATTTAATTATCATAACCGAATTTTTGACATATATGCTCGATCAAGTCAATTTGAAGATCGTTGTGAGCTTGTTTATCACGGAGTGTATTCCTATTTGTCATGTATCTCTTCAGGCTTGCAATCCTTTCTGTAGAAAATACGTAAGTGTCGTCATCAGTTTCTTCTACATCTTCATTTTCACCATCAGTTTGAGTAGGCCGATCTTCCAACACTTGGATTCTCACTGATTCTACAATATGAAGACATAAGCACTATGTCTTCATTAGTTGTCCAATTTTTTGGACGGTTTGAAGTGTTTGTATGTGTTTGCTGAGCATTTTTTAGCGGAATTTTGAGTCATATTTGGAGTGGGTGGGTGATTTTGAGAGATAGGAGATTGAGTGAAATGAGATGGACACTGTGAATTCAAATCAGTTTTGAAATTTTAGAATTTTTCAGAGTTTTGGATATTGTCAAGGTTAGGATGATAACCTTGAGAATGAGACAAATCTTGGTAATTTGAGAAGGAATTAGCATTGTGATCCATTGAAAATATAAAAATTGTAGTAAAAGATAATTTTGTGGTGAAAGGGAAGTTTTATTTTTGTGTGCAGAAATATGTAAAAATGGATCTCTATTTACAGAGAAAAAAAAGTTATGAATTTTGGTGTAATTCTTTTTTTATTTATAAATATATTATATAAAAGATATAATAATTTTATCATAATATCTAAATAAAATATGAAGAAATCAATAAAATAATGCCATGTGGCACGTGTAATTATATATATATAATATATCATATAAAAGAAATGATTAAATGAAAAGAAGAAGAAAAAAGGCGGAGGTTGGCTGTCACCAAAATGTAGACCAACCAAATCCACTATTTACCATTAAAATATATTTTTTAAATTTAATTCATATGCAACCTACAACCAAACCCATAAACAGAGTCTAAAAGGGGCTCTCTCCCCACTTTATGGCGGAGAGAGCCCCTTTCCAAAATCGTCTCCAGCCCAAGGGCTCTCTCCCATTTAATTTATATTTTTAATTTATTTTTTATTCAATTTTCGATTTATTTTTTAATTTGATTTTCATTTCGATTTTAATTATTTTATTAATTCTATTAGAAATTTGAGGGATGTTTGAGATAGATTTGTGTGAGAATTGTGTAAGTGGAGATATGAATTTATAAGGAAAAATTGGAGAAGTGGCCGTTGGCCTCCAACATTTATTTATTTTTTTTTGGCAGAAAATGCATTTTTTAAAAAAGAAAAAAATTCACTCGCTGACATCATAATGACGTCAGCAGCTCGCATGAGGGAGGCACGAGCCGGGCTCGTACCTGCGCACCTGGCTCGTGTCCCATGGAGCTCGTCAGCCTGCCAGGGGCTCGCGAGAGGGGCTCGGCGGCGGGCTCGAGCCCCTCACACCCGGCGGGCTGGAAATGCTCTAAGGTACTCCTTCCGACACAAGATTTCTGACATCTTTTATTATTTTATAGTTCTAAAATGTCTCAAAAATCTTGTGTCGGATGTTAGTATTTTTTTAAGAAGTTCCTTTTAATAGGTGGAGAGTGGAGAGTCTCCCTTGATCGACGCCGACTCGTCGAGGCTCAAGATTATAAGGTACTTTTTGGGGGCCGAAACGAAAATAAACAAAGTTTGTGGGTTAAATTAGTAATAAATCGACGCTGACTCGAGGCTTGGAACCAACATAGGAAGTAGTAGGGTCAAAAGCGGGGGATCGGGACGCAGCGGAGCAAAACTGTACTCGATTCTCTCAATTTTTACATCGATCAATTGCTGAATTAAGAAGAAGCCACCGGCTAAAATGGAGGCGGCGGGAGAAGCCAAATCAATCATCGACAAGATCATGCCGCCGCGGCTGGAGGATGCTGGCCTCGAGGACTGCGCGCTGCCGCCGGACTCCATCAGGGAGGCGTTCCTGAAAGCCGCCTCCGCCGTCAGATCTATCGTTTCGGATTCCGGCGACGAAGGCGGGTGCGTGGAAGATCCGTGGGAGGACTCCTCCGACGCCCTCGTCGGGGTATCTGACGGCGTCGGTGCGCCGGCCGAGGGCTGCACGGTGGAGAAAGGCGGCGGGCCGGCGGGAGATACAGTAGCGGTGGGCGGCGGAGACGAGGATGCGGAATCGAAAACAGATGCGCTGGTGGGATCCGGTTTGCCCGGACGGAGGGGAGAAGGCCTGCGTTGATGGATTGCAAGGGCTGGAAATTGAGGAGAAGGGCAAGGGTACTTTAGGAAATAAATGTGACGTGGCAGATGAAGAGGAGAAGGACGATGACGAACCAATCTTGGTTGAAGGCTGTGCCTGAAGCTTTTAATTACGCAAATTGTTGCATTTTGTAGTTTTTTTTTTTGGATAATATTGTAGATTTGCTAAAACGTTTGATGTAGAAATGTTGTTTGTTTCTAAAATTTAATTCTCATTTTGATTAACGCATAACAAAACTTTGGGAATTAGGAAAAAAAAGAAGAAAAAAAGACTTTGGGAAGGAATTCATTCTAAAATCAGAAAAGTAAAATGAAGAAAATGGAAAAGACAAAAAGACCATTATTCCACAAAAAAAAAGAAAAAAAAAGAAAAGAAAAATCCGAAATTCGTAAAATCCCCATTTCTACACGAACGGGACGACGTCGTTTTAAAGCACGTTTAAACTTACGAGTCAAATTAGCTGGGAAAATCGTGGCGATTTTGGTGCAGCGCCGCTGAGTTGACGCACCGAGTTAGGGGACAGACACGGTGGCTCGACTGAACTCGGAAGGAAACTCGCAATCCATTTGGGCGAACATCGACGATCCAATCAATCGGGAGAAAGAAAATTAGGAAGAAAAAGAAAGAAAAAAAAATGAAGAAAAGGAAAAACTTTGAAAAGCCATCGCCCGATGAAGAAGATGACAAGAAGAAATCCGCATCCAAAAACCCTGATCTCAGTGTTTCTTCGCCATTTCTTCGCAATATATTTCTATTCTGTCTGGTTACGCGCATTATCAATTCGTTACTGGTGCAGACATACTTCAATCCGGATGAACACTGGCAAGCTCTCGAAATAGCCCATCGAATTGCATTTGGGTAAAATCTATTCTCTCACACACACGCATGCGATCAGAGATTTTGCTTCTGCGTTTTGAATTGTTGCTTGAAAATGTTAGGTATGGGCATCTGACATGGGAATGGAAAAAAGGGATAAGGAGTTACTTGCATCCGGTTATCTTCGCTGCTCTGTATAAAGTTATTGCATTCCTCCGCCTTGACACCCCTTGGTTCATGGTACTAATGTTTCTAGTGCATTCACTTTTTTTTTATACTAACATTTTCAAAAACTTCAAATTTGTTGCCATTGTTGTTATCTTGCCCAGATAAGGTCTCCTAAGCTGCTGCAGTCTATATTTGCTGCCATTTGTGATCTCTACGTTTACAAATTCTCTCGAGTTCTGTTTGGCGGTAGTGTTGCTGATTGGGCTGTATCCTTCCTTTGCTATCTGCCACTTCTATTTCTTGTTTTGGCTTTAATTACACGTATTTAATTACTATGATTTTACAATCGATTGTTGGTGAATGGTGAATGGAATTCATATATTTGTGGTACTTAACTCTGTTAAAGCTCTTTGCACAGCTAAGCAACTGGTTCTTGTTTTTCTGCATGCCCCGTACCTTTTCTAATAGTTTAGAAACAGTTCTCACACTTGTGAGTTTATACTACTGGCCCTGCTTGAGAGTGTCGGCTACTTCAGTTCCCTCAAGTTCAAGAAAGTGTGCCTTGGCTGTAGCTGCATTAGCATGTGCCCTTCGACCAACGAGTGCTATAACTTGGATTTATGTTGGTTGTTTGGAGTTGTATACAGCACGTGATAGGCTAAAATTTATTCTTCTTGAGGTGGTTCCTATCGGGTTAGTAAGCTGCTTATTACCTATGTTTGCTTTCTTTTGTTTCTTTTTGCTTTGGTCTTAGGGTTACTATAAATTGCCTTCAAGTACAGTTTTGTTTGTAAGATATAGCGTCTTGCATCCTTATGCCATTCTGCATTGCACATCTACATGGGAAATGCCATAGATTAGTCATGTGTGAAGTTTGGATTATAGCTGAGTTGCTTAAGTTCACAGTTTATTTGGGATGGGAAACATCCTCTGGTTTCTTCTGAACCATGTTAAAAATTGTGTATTTCAAAGATCTTTGACCATCATTTGTCAAATCTGATGTTGATCATGCAGCCGATGTTTTGTTCACGTGAGAGATCATTGTGATGTTAGGGACATTAATGAACTTAAAGCAGCTTCCAAAGAATTAACTTAAGAAGATTACGTATTTTGGAAGCAGATTTTAGTTAAGTATCTTTGATAGTGATCAAGATACTTCTGTTTGAGATGTATAGAGCAAAGTATTAAGATTATCACTTACCGCTATTTATCTCTTTTGACATCTGTATTTAGTAGGCTAATCAATTCGACTTTCCAGTTGTTCATGCCTGTCTTAAGCACCTGTAGAAAATGCCCTATTTGTTGTGTAAACCACTTATAAACAGTTAACTAAATTCTAGCAGCTTTATTTTTGTAATAAATCTTTGTGATCACCTTGTAAAGGCCTTCTTCTTTTCTACTTGTTTTGAAATCATTATCTGTGTATCAGGGGGCTTGTGCTTGGTCTTACACTCTTATTAGATTATCATTTCTATGGCTCGTGGGTGATCGTTCCTCTCAACTTTCTGAAGTTCAATTTCCTCTCGTCTGGTGGAGACTATTATGGAACTCATCCATGGCACTGGTATTTGACACAAGGATTCACTGTTATGCTCTTTACATACATACCATTCACCATTATGGGTGTTATTAAGTCTAAAGAACGGAAGCTTCCTGGATTAATCCTATGGGTTCTGGGAATTTATAGCCTTCTTGGGCACAAAGAATTCAGGTACCTTGATTTAGTTTATGTTATGTGCTGTGCCATCTTAAAAAAATTATTTATGCTTCTAATTATCTTCAGACTCCAACTATCAGGTTTGTTCTTCCTGTGCTTCCAGTAGCGCTGATGTTCTCAGGGTATTCACTCGCCAACCTTGGAAGAGCTGAGAGGAAATCGAAAGGAAGTTCGAATTCCCAAATTAATCGCACTCCAAAGCTGGAACTAGCTGTCCTTTTTCTCCTTGTTACTAATGTTCCGATGGCGTTATATATGAGCATGATTCATCTGGTACAGTGATGTTGCTTGCTCTCATTATGGATAATTTTGCTTTTACATGAATCCCTTGTTTTTTTTTTTTAATGTGAAATAGGCCTTAGTTTTTTCTCTAAAGCGTGAAGCATAAATCTTTCTAAGTATTTGGTATTCTGAAATATTTATATTGAAGGCTGGATATTATATTCATTTACTTCTGATTACAGTAGCATACAAATTTTAGATACAAAACACTTGTAACTCTTCAAATAAATCTTAGCTGCCTTGTGCTTAATCCTATTTCGATGCCTGATTTCTTATTTGAAATGGGTTTTGTCAGTTATGTATATGATCAGAAACCTTGGCTCTAAGCTACCGATGCAGTTCATTCATTAAGTGATGAATGATAATATCAAAATCTCCCTAGTGTTTCCTTCGTATGCTTTTACCTCGTAATGTCCATAAATCTCCCTAATATTTCCTTCTCTAGGAGCATGAATTTTGCTAATATATTTGGTAATCTGAAATTCGAAAACCGAAGACCGGATATCAGTTTTACTTTACCTCTGACTATAGTTGCCTACTAATTTCAGATACTTTACTTCTCCATGGATATCTTTCAGTTGCCCTGTGCTTAAAAGTATTTGATCAGAAACCTTGAGTCGAAGTTATTAATGTAGGCGATTTCATCAAGTGATGAATGATAGTATCAATAACTCCCAAATGTTTCCTTCTTATATGTATACCTGCTTATACACAGAGAGGAACTGAGGATGCGATGAAGTATCTCGCAGAGGAGGCTAGAGAGAATAGAGTCGAAAGTATCCTTTTCTTAACACCTTGTCATGCTACACCATACTACTCGACTCTGCATCGCAACATTCCTATGCGTTTCTTGGATTGCACGCCAAGGTACAACATCAAATTCATAGGTTCTAAATCTCTCACTCAAAATCACACCATCTTCACATCATGCAAATCTTCATTTGCTCCATTTTTTCTTGAACAGCGATGAGAAAGGAATCTTGGACGAGTCCGACCAGTTCTTAGAGAACCCTTATAATTTCGCCTCAAATTTCACCAAAAAATGGAGTCGACCTAGCCACATCGTTCTATTTGATTCACAAGAGAAGCTATTGAAGGAGTTTCTAGCCTCACAACATTTCAAAGAGGTCTGACATTTCAATATCTTCGATTATCTCATCTTTTTCGATGCATGAACTGTAGACACGTGTCTTTGTCGATTCAATCGTTTGGAGCCTAACAAACTGAATCATTAACTTGCAGATTAAAAGATTCTTCCACTCCCATTTTAAGGTGGATAGAGAATTGCAAGCATCTGTAGCTGTGTATGCTTTTCAAGGCCAGTGAATTAGTGATCATACCAAATTTTGGAATGGAATTAGTGTTACAAATTAAAGTAGTGAGAGGTTATGCCCTTTTGATTTCTAGGACAATCCCATTATTCTTTTGATCAAGGCCATGGCAGTTTTCAAGATTTCTAGGACAATCCCATTATTCTTTTGATTTTTTTACATATTCATTGTAATTTTGAATAGAAGTGAGAGGTTATGCCCTTTTGGAACTTATAAAAGAGCCATGTGCATAGTTTTTAATTGTGTATAAAGTCATGTGGGTCAATGTAAAGAGCCCAAAACACTGAAATTCATTTAATCTGAGTAAAAGTAATGAGTTAAATTGCTAATGTACTAGGGTGGGATTCTATACAAAAATGAAGCATGTTATGCACAACTATAATGCACCACATGTACCATATGTACAATTTTAATGCACCGTGCATCATAATGCATTGTCACTATAATCATAATGCATAAGTTATTATAGTGTATTTTCAGAATAATAATGTACCAGTTAATTTAGACTATAGATCATATAGATATCAACGGTTCAAATTATTTATCAACTTTTTTTTACAGATTTTTTTTTTATATGATCTTTCAAAAAATTACAAACACAATCTATTAATCTCCTTTCGATGTTATCACATGATTATAGGGTGTGACAATTTTTGTGAATACTTTCAAGTTAAGTGAAAAAAAACTCTTGGAAGCTTCCACCAAACATACGAGAAAAATACAATTTAACCTTCATATTATAGGCATTATGGTTGGAAATATATATTGGAGAAAAAAAGTTTATATTTTGCTGAAATCAGAATTAGATTGATCATGTACTTGATTGATTTGTGTACAAAAAAACAATGTTTTTGGATTCTACATAATGTTCATACTTCATACCAAATATCCATGAAGTCATGAAGATGTACGTGCGCTTAGGACTTATGCATATATTAATCGACGAAGGTAACACAATAAAACTCAAGTAATTAGATATATTCAAAAACACCATAACAATTTAGAACATTATTAAGTAGATTAAACAAGAAAAAGTGGATTAAAAGTTGGTTGAGCGGTAATATTTTAATATGGATAGATAGGAGTTGAACTAATTGTATGACTCCTAAAATTTTCCGACCAACCAACCGAGGAATCTTGGACGTTTCTCCACATCTCATCCTCTATATAAACTAAAGCATCCTCTCTTTATCATGCATTACTCACTAATCACCTCAAACACACACACATAAATCTTGATCATATCATATCATATCAAACAATGGCAAACCATCGTTCCATCTTTTCCTCTATCTTCTTGTTTTTCGTCATTGCGACGGCCTACACAACTCAAGCCCGTCGCCTCCTTGAGTCTCCGACGGCCTTGCCTGAAATTCCAAGTTTTCCGAAACTTGAAATCCCGGAATTGCCAAAGTTAGAAATTCCCGAATTGCCCAAACCCGAGTTGCCTAAGGTCCCGGAATTGCCCAAACCGGAGTTGCCTAAGTTCCCAGAATTGCCAAAGCCCGAGTTGCCAACTTTGCCCAAGCTTGAGATCCCTCAACTTCCAAAGCTTCCAGAATTGCCCCATGAGCCCAAATCACCTTGATTTATTTACCACAAACAACTAATGGGGGCATGGTTTTTTTTCACAAAATCTTCATCATGATTTATATTATACATGTATTCGTATGCATAGTGTTGGTAATTTGTGTACTTGTCTTGTTGGTATTGATGAGTAATTGAGTGTGTATGATGTTCACATTTATCAGACATATTATTGTTATCACTGTATATTTTGACTTGTGCTTTGGAGCCAAGTCCATGATTTTAATGGAAATTATGGTTATTTATTTTTTAGAGTTGCATTTATTTTAAGATTTATGGATAACTTACAAATTATAATTATGGTCACACACTAAGGGCCCTTTGGTAGGTGTGTTTAGAAAAGCTTTTTTCTTTTAATGCTCAATAACCATTTTACCTTTTTTATGTGCAACCCATGGTCATGTGCCATAACATCTTGACTCTTGAGTGCAATATATATAAAATATTATAAAGACACACTTGGGTCAGCCAGAGGCACCGTGCAGCCGGCCAAAACACTGACACTTTTATTCATGTAGATTAACACTTTTCTGTATAAAGATTGACACTTTAAAAATTGACATTTTATTCGTAAAATAATTATGTTAAAGATTGACACTTTTATCCGTATAGATTAATATTTTTCTGTATAAAGATTGACACTTTGACCCGACCACACTATGTGGCCGACCTCACCCAAGTTTTTGTCAATATTATATATGTGTATATAGATTTTGGCACTAAAAAGAAAATTCAAAATTTATCAAGTATACTCAGATAATTTTCCGATATTAGGTTATTTTCGAATTGGCGTCACAATACTCACAACAGAAAAAATAAGACTCGGTGTTTTTTTTTTCTTTCAAAATATGACAATTAATTAATTCTGCCAAATTATTGAACTTGAGTTCAATTTGTGTAGTGTTTGGTATTTGCAAGTTAAAAAAATAAAAATAAAAATGGATATTTAAGAAATGCAGCAATTTCTAAATTGATGCGCATTAACTTTTATGCGTGAAAAGACATGCATATGTATATACAGCCATCAAATATCACATTCCAGCAACGATAATTAATTACTTTTCTTCCAGAAATTATACAGACGCGTTATACATATTAAATGCTCCCTATATATATATATATATATATATATATATATAAATTATAATTCAGGATCTGTCAATTTAGGAATCGTCAAAATAACACTTTAATGTTTATGCTAATTAAATTCCAAAACTCTCCATCTATGTAAATTAATGGAGATAAATATCAAACACAATTTCCATAAATACAAATTTGAAATTACCTTTTATTAATTATTTTTTTTTGTACCTTAACTGTGACAGTCAACGATTTCTCAAAAAATATATAAATAAGGAAAAACTTAATGAATTCAATTAGATCCTATTAATCCCTCCACCTTCCCATATTCAACATGCATTGATCGCTGAAGAGAGAGAGAGAAAGGGGAATGGTCCTAATATATAAAAGCATAAGCATAAGCACAAGCAGCAGCATGCATGCGTGTGCCCCTTTGAAGACTTGTTTAAGATCCCATAAATACCTCCATTAACGCCTCCCTCTCTCTCTCTCTTCTTTCTCTCTCTTGCCCACATGTATCCAGCCAGGATGGAGTCATGAAAACATCCCTATCTCTCTTCCTCATTTCCGCTGCTACTTTCTCATAATCATATACACATCCATACTTACATATAAATATAAATACATACATACATACACACACACACACACACATATATATATAGAGAGAGAAAGGGAGGTTCAAGCTATAAAAAATGGCGTGGGAAAGAATTCTTGCGTTTCAGTTGATCATTTTCTGTTCATCAACGATTAACGCATTCGCAGAGACGAGGGAGCAAGATCTCGACCGGATAACGGCGCTTCCGGGTCAGCCGCCGGTGAACTTCTCTCAATTTTCCGGTTACGTTACCGTCAACCGAGAGCATGGCCGCGCCCTCTTTTACTGGATGACCGAAGCAGCCGGTAACGCGCGCTCAAAACCCCTTCTCCTCTGGCTTAACGGAGGTAATTAATTCATTACTTCTACTTGATTATCTTACTACTCCAACATTATAAATTTAATTTTTCATATTATTACTGTGCGGTAAGTCCTATGTCTGGTAATAAATAAATAAATAATATTAACCTTGACATGATTCAGAACTGAGGAATTTGAAACATGAATTGTATAATTAATAAAAATATTTTATTTTATGCATGGGATTACCTTTTTCTATGTACGTATAAGGCTAATATGTAACTGTTTTGACCCCCATTGTTGTAGGTATGTGGACCATAAATCTTTTTTAGTTTGAATAAAATTCATGTAAAAGTCTCTTTTTGTCACTTTGATGCTATTTATATTTTATTAAAATTAAAAAATGAATTTACGTGATTAATAGAAAAAAAAAAAAATGTCTCCCATCTCAAAATAAAATGTAGTTAATTTTAATTATAATTTTTAGGAAGAAAAAGAAAAAGAAAAAAAGACACTGACACTGCAATAGCAATAGCAATAGCAATTGCACGAGTTATAACTCCGTTGCGTGTGGCACTCCATCCATGTATTCGACTTTGGGGCACACATGAGATCACTCTCAGCTACCCCCTGCGCACGTTAGCACTGCACACCCATTATTTTCGTTAAGTTGCGCTTGTTGTCACCTTCACAGCCAACCAATCTGTGCGCCTCCACTTAATTTCTTCTACACATATATACATAACCGACAACATACCCTTTTTTTTGTACATATGATTTGCTTCCTTTTTTGTATGTGGTTAAAAGATTTTTTTTTTTTTTTTACCCTTATGCATTCATAATTCATTCCCATCATAAAAATCCTGCACAAAAAATTCTGAAAAATGTCAAATATGGAGTAAACTGTATTGACTTTGTGCAAGAGAGAGAGGTGGGAAAAGGGTAAAAATATATAGCAAAATTGAAAAAAATGATTGACTAAAGAGTATGGAATATGCAGGGCCTGGATGTTCATCAATAGCATATGGAGCATCAGAAGAAATAGGGCCATTCAGAATTAACAAAAATGGCTCCTCTCTCTATCTCAACAAATATTCATGGAATAGAGGTAAACACACAATAAAAAAGAATTTCAGTAGTTACAGAGTTTAATCATATACCTGCATCAGTAATGAACTTTTATTTTAAAAAATATATATATTTGCAGAGGCAAATATTCTGTTTCTTGAATCTCCTGCTGGAGTTGGTTTCTCCTACACAAACACAAGCTCTAATCTTCAAGATTCTGGAGATGAAAGAACAGGTAAAATCATAGTACACCTTTTGTTCATGCAGATATATATATTTTAGCAGAACTCATCAAGATTTTTGCTATTCATCAACACAGCTCAAGATGCTCTTGTTTTCCTTATAAAATGGATGGATAGATTTCCACAGTATAAATACAGAGACTTCTACATCTCTGGAGAGAGTTATGCAGGTAGAAACATACACCACTGTTCTGTCTCGAACCATTATCCCTCGATTCAACTAATGAAATGAAGTTTCGCGTTCCTGAACAGGGCACTATGTCCCACAGTTAGCAAACAAGATATACGACTATAACAAAAAAGCCTCACGTCCCGTCATCAATCTGAAAGGATTCATCGTAAGCTCACTCTTGTTCTTCGTTATGCATTTTAACATAAGATTCGTTCGTTTATTGTATAAACTTATGTGCAGGTAGGAAATGCAGACACAGATAGCTACTACGATTACATTGGAACTGTGACGTATTGGTGGAGCCATTCTATAATATCAGATCACACATATAACTTACTTTTGAAGTCGTGCAATAACAGCTTCAAAAACCCTTCTCAGAACTGTCAAGATGCATTAAAACATGCAGATCAAGAAATCGGGAACATAAATCAGTACAACATATACACAGAGACGTGCAAGGAATCACAAGGAAGAACTAGCCATTATCTAAAGCATAGGAAAAATCTTAAGGGTTCGAGAATTTTTGGAGTCGACCCGTGTACAGAAAATTATGCCGAAATATACTATAATAGACCAGATGTGCAGAAGGCGATGCACGCAAATTCAACTGGGATTCCGTACAAGTGGACAGCATGCAGGTATTGAAGTGAAATAGGCTAAATCTACCAAGTTTGAAGAGATTAGAAAGAGAACCAAGTTTGAATGATACATTACTTATATATATGACAGTGATCCACTTTTACTGAACTGGAAGGACTCTCCTGCTTCAATGCTCCCAATCTACAAAAAGCTGATCGCTGCAGGACATCGAATCTGGGTATTCAGGTAAAATCATATGCCTCGTAAACAAAACTCATAAGAAATATGCATATGATGCAAAGAGTATTTAGATAACTGACTTCTTCTTTTTACCCCTTTTCTGCCATTTATCCCCTTGTGCAGTGGGGACACAGACGCAGTTGTACCTGTGACAGCAACAAGGTTTTCTCTGAGCCATCTCAATCTCAAAATCAAGACTCCGTGGTATCCTTGGTATGTTGATGGCCAGGTAACGATATTCATATAAATCAGCAGATTTTTGCATAAGCTTTTCACAAGAATCATGAAATGAAACAGACACTTATCTATAGGTGGGAGGATGGACTGAGGTCTATGAAGGATTAACATTTGCCACAGTGAGAGGAGCCGGGCATGAGGTACCTCTGTTTCAGCCTACGAGAGCTTTAAAACTTATACAGACATTCTTATCTGGGAAAAACTTGCCGAAATCTCAGTAAGATAAGTGTCACATATAGAGAAAGATGCCAGATGTGCTTTCGAGAAACCAGGATTTAATTCCTGAAGGAAATATCTTAGAATAGGATCATTTAACATGAATTGTAATTGGAAGTTACATGGTAGATGAGCCGAGTTATGATTTGTTCACATACTTCTTTTAAGCCAAGAGAAGATTATATTTAAGTAAATGTACATACATTCCCTTTAGCTAGTAGTAACAAAATTGAATAGTCTCTAAATAAAGTCATAGCTTGAACCCGTCACTCATGCTGGGAGGCATTCCTATGCTCTGAGCTAGGTCACTCATCCTTTCCTTCATCGCCTGAAGATCGAGGATATTAACTTTTAGCGTGAAAATTATTAGAGGGCAAATAAAAAAAAATTGTCCTCTGCATGTGAGAAATCTTACAATGACACTCTTCTGGTGTGCATCTTTGTATGCTTCATTGATCAACAATTGAAGTTTCTGTCCAAAGAAGAAACCAAACTTAACAAATTTCTCAATAACATCAGAACAATCTGGCATTCAGGACTGAACAGAAGGCTAATTTTTGAATATGCTGTTCTCATTCTTTAAATTCAAAAGAACCGGAAATCATTTGAAATCATCATCAATATTGATAAATAAAATTAAAGTTGTTTTATGGAAGGATCCAACTAGAGTAGGGAAGATTATATAGCAAAAGGAAAATGCCCATTCTTTACGAGGGAACTATGGGGCATGAACAGCTTATTCAACAAAAATCATATACAGATACTCACTTCTGCTCCCAGTTCTATTGCAGCTTCAGTAATCTCAGTGCGTATTGGTTGTTGATTCCCAGATAGAGTTACCTGAAAATTCTGAGTTAGTTACTAATCTACCAAAGAAGGGTGTTGGGAGAGACAGAGTACGCTTAACCATGCCTAGTCGTAAAGTATCGGAGCATCTATAACTTTTATATGTTCAAAAATTCACTTATGTTGTCAACCACAAGGTGCAGTTTATGTAAGGGTTTTAAGTGCTCATCATCAGCAGGATTTGAGAGCATAAGAAAGATACAGAGCCACAGAATCAGCTTTTAAATGAGTAGAGAAAGAGAGAGAGAGTTTCAAACATTCAGCTACGAATACCATAAAATGTGTATGGAAACAGAACTAAAAAATAATATAGATTTTGAGAAAATGTAGTTATAATCTCAAGTAATGGATACTTAATTTATCTGTTCGATACCTTTATGAGCTCTCCTTCACAATAACCATCAAACTCTGCTCTGCAAAAGGAAGCCAAAAAGGGAAAAGGGTGACACTATGTATTCAGAAGAAAACCAAAAAGATTAGATAAAATTAGTCAACTCAAACATACACTGCAAGTTCTTTTTGCACTTTGACTGCTTCAACCTGTACAACCATCTGTGCCTTCTTTACTGTTTCATACAAGCCTTGCATTCCTCCCAGAAACCCAGCCTGATCTTCAAAATCAACCCAAAAAATGACAATCGTATTGCAAATAATAAGTACTGGCATAGAATTATCAAAGTTATTCCGTTGAAAATGGACATGACGAAACCACTATTAAGAGATGATGACTATTTGCCAAAGATATGTTAAAATCACAAGTCTTTTACTAAGACAAATTAAACTTCAATAACTTGCCTTCGAAGGAGCTTCATCACTCTGTTCTCCATTATCTTTCTTACCACCAAATAGGCAGCAAATTTGAAGAGGTTTCTGTTTCACTATCAGCTTCTGGTAATTAGAATGAGATAAAAGACAGATGCCAGCGGGACTTGTACTGGTGTTTAATCTGTCTGAACAAGTAAACATGAAAAGGAAATTTTACAATTCAATTCTTAAATAATAAGTAAACATCGCATAGAAACCTTATGAACAGAGTACAGGGAGCCAAAAAGAGCATTTCTCCAAGGCATGTTATACAATATATCATGATTGCTAGACTTGCATAACATACAAATGAAAATGGCTCAATAGTGGAGATGGAATGCAAACAAATATAAGCTTTAACCAATTAATGTAGACATCTTTATCGGATTAAGAGCACATTTAAGAGGCAAAACTTAAACATCTCTTTCATATCGGCTGCAGCTAACGTAAGAATCGAGATTCTATAATGTTTAGTTGCAAGATTATAGAACCACTTCATATTTGTTCAAGCTAGTAGTTTTACTTATTTTCCATTCGCCCCTTAAAGTTTGTGCGTTGAGAAGCAGCTATCACGAACTAGGCCAAATACATTCCTGCAGTATCAACTCTTTCTTACAAATTTGCAAAACAACATCCATATCAAAATCAAGTATTGCACTCCTATATATTAAAATACACCTACCAAAATTGGACATTATAAGTCAAAGTTTTTAACATATGCAGCAAAACTTTCTGCATTATCCTTTTGGCCAAGAATCCCAAAGTGCCAAGACTGAGCTAAATTTACATGAAGCCATATGCTCAGTGGAAAGAATCGGAAGTACAAATGTTTACTGAGTTTCGACAAATTTCACTTCCTTATACACCCGACTAAGTTCAAAAATCAGAATTGTGTAAAGAGTAACAACCGCCAACACATAAGAGTTAAAAGCATGATCAATTGATGACCGACATACATAACCGGCCTCTAGATTATGAGTCCACCAACGAAGATCAGTAAGACCAGACTCAGCATGATGGCAATTCACTACTCGAGCGAGTAATAATGGCATGAAATTAAGGATCAATCCTAAGTTCATTCTTTACTAGGTTTCAATTCATATTTGCCATACTTGAGAGTTCAAGAATATCTAAAGGAATTGAACCTCATTTTCAGAAAATGCAATATTTTCAAGCATCGACAAATTAACTAATAAACCAAGTACTCTACCATCTAGAAACTGTAAATTACAAGCCCAGAACAGCATTTTGATGAAACCATCATCTTATAAATTCAACAAGGAAAAAATAAGTGATAAAAAGAAATGGATGTCCAATTCAAAACACGTTGCGGGAAAAGAGCATAGAGAGATTACATATGGAGGCGGGAATCAGCATAGTGGTGGACGCCATTTTCACACAGGAACACGCACTGAGCTGTGAAAGAAAGAGATGAGTGGATAAACTAACAGTTATTTTGGAAATTTACGAATAAATAATTCCCTTTAGCAATTACTCCTATGTGTTTTTTTTTTGTTTTTTTTTTTTTTTTAATTTTTATTTTTATAAATCTTTTTTCCAAGGCTCCGAAGTCCGACCCATGTGATAAGCGTTTTAGATTTGTAGAGGCGTAATTTGCTGAGATACATGGGTCGGGTTCGTTTGGATCCGACTAATATTGGAATTTTATCATAAATAAATACTTATTCTAAAGAAAATACTACCTCCATCTCATTTAATTAGACACGTATTCCGTTTTGGTCCGTCTCAACAATTAGACATATTTCTTAAAATGATAAAGAATACTTGACTACAATTAACTTTCTCTCCTCAGAATAAATTACAGCCACATATTCTCCACTCTCTTGGTTTTTGAATTTACAGTATTAACTAGCTAGCTACTTGAGTTGAGTGTTTTAATTCGGATAAACGAGGAGAGGAGAACGAAATTAAAGTAAATTCGGGTTAGATTTGATGGTCCGAGAATCCGGGTCGAACCGGTAATTAAAGTACCCGATCAAATATATATGCAATTATTATTAAATGTTAGAAATGTGAAATTAATTTATAGATAGACACTTGGAACTAATTACGTAAAAAGATTGTTAATATGAAATTTTGGGCATTTATTTACTTTTCATGCATTAGAAGTAGTAAATACAAAACCGCGATATGGTATATTTTCATAAATAGCTAACATAACTAAATTTTAAAACTCCCCGGCTAAAACAGGATTGTTTTAAATTAATGAGGAAATGCGTGTTTTTGCCCATTAAGAGTTTAACAAATCAAATTTTGCCCACAACATAAAAATACACAAATAATGCCCATTTTTTACTTAATGTGATTAAGTTGCCCTTATGTTTTGAATTTTAAAATGTTTGTCCACCTTCGTCATTCCTTTCTTTTCCTTCTCTTCATTCCCTTCATCTTCCTTCTCTCTTCAAACACTAGAACGTGATTTTGCCCATCCTCTTCATTCCCCATTCTGCATATTTTCATTTTGCTCTACTGTACCTTACGGGATTTTGGAGAATGAGGAGCTCACGATGCTAGGGTTTCGGCCGGCAGACGACGTGAATGTGAAGACTCAAGCGACGAGAAGATGACGTGATTGTTGAGCTGTCAACTTTGACGAAGGTGATCGCATTCACGGCACAAGGGTTTCGCCGCTCAGACCTGTGCGCTCTTTCCGGCGAGAACACGACGTCGACGGCTATGTAGACTAGTGACGGCCACTTTGAAGATGAAGGATGTGCAGCGCGGCTGTCTTTTGCCCAAGCTGCAAAGTCGTGTGTTGTTTTTGATGAGCATGACGTCATTCTTGTAGCTTTATCTGATTGTTGAAGATAAACCCTAGTTTTTGTTGGAAGATGACTCACAAAGGCATCGTAAGAAATCAGAGCAAATCATAATAAAGGATGTCAGAAATGTACACCTTCTAACCAAGATCGATGCGCTAATTCAGAAATTCTAACATACCCATCAGAAACATACTACTAATTAATTCTAACCAATTTGAAACATATGACCATTCATTTTAGACAAACATATTACAAATTGTTAGAAATGTACAATTTTCTAACCAACATGTGAAATATTCATAAATTCTAACCAACTAGTAAGAAAGACACAAATTCACATCAATTCTAACATAATAGTAAGAAAGACCTAAAATCTAACCAACATCTAAGAAATGAGAAGTGATTATAGTCAACCATAATACTCAATATTAGAAACAGGAAGTCAACGTAAGAAATAAGACGAAATCTTACTACAGCATGTCAGAAATATACACTTTCTAACCAAGATGCGCAATATTCCGAAATTCTAACTTACCCATCAGAAAACATTCTACTAATTCTAACCAATTTCAAACAAATGACCATTAATTTTAGTTAAACATATTACAAATTGTCAGAAATGTACAATTTCTAACCAACATTTGAAATTTTCATAAATTCTAAACAACTAATCAGAAAGACACAAATTCATATCAATTCTAACGTAATAGTAAGAAAGACCTAAAATCTAACCAACATATAAGAAATGACCATTGATTATCACAGATTGTCAGAAATTAAGAATTTCTAACAAAACATGTGCAAATTCTGACCAAATCACAAAATTATAAAAAGCAGAACACAAAATTCTCCAAATCATCCTATTCTAATCTTCAACAAAGCACAGAAAACATAAAAAACGAACCTATTGCTCAGTAATAGAAGTATCAAAACCAAGCATACCAAACATCCAAGATTCAAACCAGTACATCAAAGATGCCCCAAATATTATCATAAAAAATATTACATCCAACATTCAAACCCTAACTCAAGTTATCCAATGAAAACCCTAAAAAAAAAGGAAGGATCTTATCAATGCAACAAACCCTAATTGTCCCATTCCTATCTCAACAGTTTAGAGGAGAGGGGAGCCCGCCGGTTCGGTTTGCTCGTCGGTTCTATCTTCCTTCCTCTTCTTCTTAGAACTTCGCGGCGCCATGGGAGTGAAGAGAGTCGCTGGAAGTCGGAGAGACGAACGATGTTGACGGCGGCGCAAGGCCACTGCGGCTATTGGTGTAGAATCGCCGGAGAGGGAGGGTGGAGGCTATGGACAAAAGAGAAACAGAGGGTTTGGAGAAAGGGGGAGTTGAAAAGCCAGTTTATGAAAAGTAAATGGGGTTGGGGGTAGCGTGAGGTAGTAGGAGAGAAAGTGGGGGAAAACTAATTTTTGGGCTTGAGGGTATTTTAGGGCCATTTCTAAAAAAATGGGCAAAATTTGAGTAAAATTAAGTATTGGACATATATTGTGTTTTTATGTGCTAAATTAATTATGACATCCAAAAATATTACTCACTTTTTGCTATTTTGATTTGTCGACAAAAATTGTGATTTTTCCATTTTGGTACATAAAATAGAAGGTGGGTAATAATCACTTAAAATAACAAAAGATACATTTTAGCTACAAACTTAAAAATTTGATTTATTAAAATACAAATCACCCTTAATGAAAAATACAATAAAATAAATAAACTAAAAATTAAAATCAAAATTTATTTATTTTTAACATTATTAATTGAAATTTAAAGACCGTGTCATGAAGGACTCGAACTCGAGATCTTTGGTCCCGAATATTAACTCCCTACCGCTAGGCCAACACACGCACACTTCATATTCTAGTTCTACTCATGCTATTGCCAATCTCTCTCTCGGCCTCAAGGACCATGCATGGGGTTGCACATGCATCCCCCGCTTAATAATGTCGGCAATGAGTTTTTCTCGATATATCTTTTACGGTGATTATCTGAATATATTCAAATGTTATATCTTTATACATTTATAATTTCGGAAAATATGTGATTTTAGTTGTTAAGTCATACTGTATTTATTTGTCTTTAATAAATTATCCAAGAATTATTTTTCATTGTTCTCGAAAAAATTATCAATTTCCGGGAATACTAAAAATGGCGAATTTTTCGTTCCCCATTTCCCCTTATACTAGGAATATCGGTGCACAAATGAAGGGGTGTTCGAACATGCCATGTCATTACTAGAAGGAAAAAAAATTCAAAAATGAAGGTGGTCTCATTTGGGTGTCCGGACGTGCATCCTAAACATATCATGGTGTTCTCCATCATCCAAGATAAAATAAATTGACACGTGTAAATTTATTGCCAATCAATTTTTTTATCTATAATATTCAATGATCTATCTGATATCTTTAAATTTTATATTAAAAATAATTATTATTGTATTACAAATTTTATTTTTTCATTATCTATAAATAGAGACCAAACACGATATATTTTCACACACTTTCATATTCTCTCTAATTTTTCTCTACACTTGTAGTTTATCTATAGTATTAGGCAATCATGTTTAAAGTGTAATTTTCATAATCTATATATCTATCTATATATATATATCTTAAAAGCTGAGTTGAAATTCAGCAATCAATTGGAAATTGATTTGAAATCAATTTTCCGGTGGCAATTTTGTAATTAACTGTAAATCTAGGGATAAGGTCATAAGCTTACATGTGTATATGTATTGCGGTTTCTTCCCACGATCATTGAACTATGATATTTATCTCTACCTGCTCATCCTTTGCCCACGCCCAAATCTAATCCACACGATTTCTAAGACGAAGATTCTGAAAAGTGAACTCTACTTCGACGATTAATTGGCTTTCCACTAATCTGAAGATCAATCGATGTGGAATCCGTTCGCGTTTCTTCACTCCAATTCCAGCGCTCAAAAACGTTAAAGTTAACACCATTTTTCAATTACTTTATTGTATGGTGTACTATAATATCTATCGGTTTCAGATTGTACAAAGAGGAATGATGAGGAACAATTTCAATACGCGTTTAATATAAATGAATGAATCGTGCTTTCCCAAATTTATGTTTCATTCCCGATATACTTTTGTTGAATTTCACGAATCTGATCGGTGGAGTTTGTAGACCTGATTTCGTAGTGTATTGGCAGATTTTTGAGCGCTGCTGATAAGAGATTGGCGATCGGGTTGTTAACGCGAGAGATTATCGCGAAAGCAAGCCAAATCAGGTTAGATGTGATTTGATTAACCCATCTTATAAATTTAGAGCAATTTGTTTTTTTTTACTGAGGTACTGTACTAGATTTACGTTTTCTTCTTATTTGAGTAGTCATTTTGGAGTGATCAGATTAGTCGCTAATTTACTTCAAAAATTACTTAGTATTTCTGTCATGAATGTGAGTGGGTTTTGTGTAATTTTTTGGCACTCTTCGTAAGTTGTGAACATGGAGTATGGAAGTGTTGACTTATTGTAGTTTCTTCCTTCATCAGTAATTTGATACTACCTCTAACCCATTTAAGTATTCCTATTTACTTTTTTGACTTTTCCGGCACGTATTTCCACCGAAACCTAATACGGGTTTTAAAATATAATTTTGAAGTATCGTTTTTTTTACGGTACTTCAAAATTATATTTTAAAACCTGTACTAGGTTTCGGTGGAAATGCGTGCCGGAAAAGTCAAAAAAGTAAATGGGAATACTTAAATGAGTTGGAGGTAGTATGTTGTTAAATATTGCATTCTGAATTATGTTTCTTGCCCTGCAACAGTTCATCAATCAACTAGAAGATCACCCTCAACTTTGCCTATACTATATACTGGATATATGCCTAAGCAGCACAAAAATTTTACAATGCTGGAAACATGTCCTCTCATCCAATTTAAAATACGTACAGTGGCTGCAGTTCATATTGGTAAATTAATTAAGTTGTTGCTTTGCTTAATAATCATTTTGTATTGTGTTTTATAATTTATTTTGCACTCGACTCTATTGTCGGGATTCTTCATCTGCTCTTTAATTTATAGATAGCAGTAGTAGATGTTTAGAACTTCACACCAATCCACATTTCCAAATCCAGAAAGGTTTTTCATTTTTCTTATGTTAGAGGATTACTGTGAAATTGAGAATTTTCCTTTAAGTTTTGATTCAAAATGATCCGATTTATCATAAACTGAGACATCACAGAAAGACATAATTAAAATTTCACAATTTATCATCATAGGTACAATGTTCAATGTCCTCACTAAAAGATATTCCTTACTTATAAACTGTTATAACATCCATTTTTTGTTAATTACAACTATTATTTTTCTATATCTTTCATGCACTAACTATGATATGTAGAAGCAATGGCTGGTGCATATATAATTTTGAATATAAAACTTTATAACAAAATACATCATTCATACGATCCTCAAAACTCTAATTTATAATTGGGCCCATCAATTAGCTATATTCTAAAACTTATGAGTAATAATAGTTTTATCTGGACACAATTAAACATATCATTTTCAGTATAGACTATAAAATTATCATTTCTATTTTGCAATTTTAATTTTTCTATATGTAAAATTGGTATTTATGTCAAAATGCAAGAGGTCGATTGCCCTCCTTTGGCTACACTTCCATCCAGCCCTGCACAAGAGTTGGCTTTTTATTATAGTTTTTTTTTTAGAAAACGTTCATGTAATTTGTTAAAATACTACATGTGTGAGTGTATATGTGTTGCACTAAGACAATCGTAATATCTTATGATGATTTTAATTATAATCATCATATATTATTTTTTGTTAGAGAGTTATTGCCGTGCATTCGCACGGGAGCAATACTAGTATATATATAAAGAGGGAGTTTGAAATCAGCAATCCAATTAAAAATTGATTTGAGTGGCAATTTTGTAATTAAAACAAAGTTGAAGGTTTATATGTTTAGATGAGAGATAAAAGGTGGCAATTAAAATCTAATTAATTATATGCACACACCGTATTTTTAGGAAGATATGAGAGATGATGAATGTTTTTTAAGGAGTGGTTTTATTATCATAAAAAAAAATGGAAGACGTCATTTCTAAAATAAAGACATGGTACCTAAGAAGCACAGGGACGGGAACGAAATACAAATACGAATACGATATGGTACGAAAATACGTTAATTTTCTGAAAATCTAGATACGAATACGTTGAAAATATGTTTATAATAATAATAATAATAATAATAATAATAATATACTAGTAATTTCCAATAATATATATTCTATAATTTCCAATATTCCATATATTCCTACAGCTGAAACCCTAATACATTTTTAAGGCCCAAGTCCAAAACCTAAGTTTTAGAATAGAGGCGCCTCCTTTCAGAAAGCTCATCTTTCAAATAGAGCAGTCACTTGCGCAAGGTTGGAAGAGTGCAGCACATACCGGAAGTGACGGCGACGACGGCGGCACATCATGGGGCAGCGCGACGGGGTTTGAATCGCATGAAGATGGGTGACTCGCGCGTGTTCAAGTAGGGTGAAGGGTCGATAGTAATCAACGAGATGCAGAGTTTTTACCCAACATAATAATACGTTTTCTAAAAGTATTAAATACGTTTTTTTTTAATTAATAAAATAAAATAAATAAATAACTAATTAAAAAATATGTTTTTAATATGTATTTTTGGCGTATTTTTTGTATTCGTATTTAATACATATTAAGACGGATACGCTAGCCTCCCAGACGTCCCCCTGCTTCATAGCATGGTACACATTTTTCTTCTAGGTGATGTAGTATACAATTTTTTTCCTCAAATAAATATATTTAAACAAATTAAGTTCAAGTCTAATTAATACGGAGTATAACTTAACCAACTTTTAAATTATAAAAATAAATAACAAAAAATATTTTCTTCATTCAATAAATTATAAAATTCATAATTATGTATTACTTTCGGATAAATAATTTAATATTAATATCAGTATAAATTCATGAATATTACTTTAGGATAAATAAGTTGTTGAGGATATTTTATATCAGATCTTAAGATTTAAATTAATATATTTTTCCAAAAAAAAATATTTAAATTATTATTTTACTATCTTTGACGGGTTGCACGCTTAATGTGCTCACAGTTAATATGGTATGTCATGTCAATATTTTTTTTTTCATTTTGGGTTGAATATTTTTAGTAGAGTTTAGCTTTTTGTTAGGATTTAATTTTTTATGGTATATATTCAAATTAATTAATTTATTTACAACATTATCACGTCATCCGTTGGTACGTTAAGTATGCACATGGTGGACATTGTAGCATTGCTTTAACAAAAGCATGCTACATAAGCGATATTTGAATTTTGTTGATTATAAATACTCTGATAAAATTTGTGTAAACTTTTCTCCGGAAGATTTATTAATTTTGTCCGTTTATTTTTTTAAATAATAGTTCTGGAGTAGTAGAAGATTTCGATTAGGAATCACTACCTTAGTGTTTAAGATGATTATTTTTTTTCCATGTATAACTTGCTCATGTTTGTATATTTTTTGATAATTATATTTTGGAATCGAATATTCTTATAGATGCCAATGCTGAACACAAAAAATATTGATTCTAAGAATGTATATATCACACTGGCTGATTCAAGATTGTCATATAAATTTAAGAGGCGTAAGTTTCTTCTCAATGACAATTAATAAAAGCTAGGGTCAATTACTATCTTATGTCGGGGTTTTTTTTTTTCACCAAAACATGTGTTCACGCATAACGATTATATGTTGCTATTACTAGAGTACGCAGTCCAAATAAATTGAAGATCTTGATTAGTCATAAAGATGATGATGATAATACCCACTAATAATGTCGTTTATAAAGAAGTGTTTTAAATTTTTTGTAATATTTTAATTTCTTTTTATTGATTACTATTCGTATTAATTTTAAATTTATAAGATGTATTGAATTATAATTTATACGGTGGATATACTGTTAAGAATTTTATTTAATTATCTTTATTGATCATTATTAAATAAAATTAATTTAACTAATGTTATACCTCACACTTTTAAAATTATAAATAATTAAAAATTTTATAATCAGTATTAATTTTCTTTTCTTTTTTTTAATAACAATAACTTCACCGTGCATCGCACGGGTGCAAAAGCTAGTCTGTATTAAGCACTAGTTGTTTATTTTAAATTTTCATCTACTTCCGATTGTGTAATGTAATTTCTTAGTGTGTTTTTTTTATTTTTATTTTTTTATTTTTTTTATCACATTGGTTTTTTTAAGGATATCAATTGCGCAAATTTCTATTTATTTAATTATATTTTTGTTATAATTACTTAATCTTATATTTAAAAATAATTAAATAAAAATATATAATAATATGGTTTTTGGGTGTGTGGTCATCAATAAACTATGAAAAATAGGGATGATTGGATTGATGTAAATGGAACATAGATAAATTAATTAAATATTAAAAAATAGGGTGTGAGTGTTTTGGGTGGTTGCCGATAATGATAGTTAAAAATAATAATAAAAAAAATAAAATAAAAAACCATAGCATACAAATTACAAAAATTACAAAAATGCCCCTGCAAAATGATGGTTTAACCAACCGAGTTGGATGTTCATGGCAAGTTTTCCTATTGGCCATATCGTAGGTAGGCGTGGACAAGACGTTTTTTGTTGAAAAGGAAAAGGAAATTGAGGAGTAATAAAAGAGAGAAAGAGCCAGGGAGGGGCATAAAAGTAAATTAAGGTGGATGGGGCCGGTTTGCAATTAAGAAAAACAGAGGGGCATCGCCATCGAAGACCATAACCCTAAAAACAAGCTACTCGCCAACAACCTCAACTATACATTCAAGAAACACCATCCCCTCATCTCTCTCTCTCTCTCTCTCTCATCTCTGCCTTTTACAGCATGTTCCCATCATCAATCTCGTGCACTCCTTCTCTCTCTACAAATAACAAATGAGCAATTAAAGACTCTTTCTTTCTCTCTCCCCTCACTATGTCTACGCATTGTGCGCGCCTACGTCGTCTTATTCAGTAGCTGGAGAGACAGCAAGCCAGAATGGAAGTATTCTAGAGAGAGAATCATGGGATTTTCTTCGCTCCAACAACAATAAAACCAAAAACCCACATCCAAATAGGCAGAGAGAGAAAGAGAGAGAATTGTTTGTTCCCACAATTGCCCTTCTGCATCTTCATCATCAACTTCATTGTCTTTCCAAACAACTACACTCACTATGTATTTTTATTTTCTTTCCCGAATTATGTGTGGGCTTTATCGGTCAGTCTTTTTTTTCTACAGAAGAAAGAAAAGAACCTTCCCACCTCCCCCCCCCCTCCCCTCTCTCTATTTCCTCTCTCTATCCCCCCCCCCCCCCCCCCCCCTATTCTATCTTTGCTTTATCTTCATTCAAAGGCCCTTTTCTTTATTGCTCGCCCATCTGTCTTCCGTGTTCACATCCATTATCGTACATTCATTTTTCTTGTTTTCCTCGGTTTCTCTGTTCTTTCATAGCTGGTTCCGCACACGCTTATATACGATACGCGTATATACAGCTTTTTATGAGAAGGGGCTTCTTTAATTTTTGATCTGATGTCGAGGAAGATTAAAGGAGCGGTTTTGGATTCAACGACGCCGTACGGTGTTGGTGCGTACGAGGATGATAGGGCTAGGCTCAAGTATCAGACTCTGATGCAGGAATATCATGAGCTGCAAAAGGTTTTTTTTTTTTTTTCTGTGTTTTTTTGTTTTGATTTTAGGAGATCTGAGGTTTTATTTGTTTTAATTTTATTTTTTTATCTGATATGCTATTGAGTCTGTGATTTGCTTGGATTTTTCCCTTAGGAAAGTTTGTTCTGTGATTGACTTGTTGAAGTTTGTTCTTGGAGTCCATGGAAAAGTACTGGTGCTTTCTGATCCCTATTTGGCTAATTGTTCATTTACCTAATTTGAGTTCATAATATGCAAGATTCTTCTTCCAAATTTTCTGTAAATTCTGGTTTAGGGTTTCTTTCATTATAGTATCAATTTGGCTTTCCCTTGGAAGTTTAGGCCTTGGGGTTTACTTAAACATGTGTGGTGCGGGCATTAGTACTCATTTCCCATAGTTGCTCAGCTTGTTTTTTCTTAATGAACTTATTACAAGATGAACCCTAGCTCTCAATTTGCAATTTCAATTTGTAAACTTGTATTGTATGTACGGGTGATTTGTTTGAAACTTTAGTTTGTTGCTCCAATAGTTTATCAGAGCCTTGCTTGGTTGTCCCGCGGTGAATAATGCAAATATGTGCTCTATTACAGGATATAGATATCACAAAAAGCAGATTAGAGTTGGGAAAGCAGAGGAAGATGAATCTCGATGCTGAAGTTAGGTATGCAATAATCTTGCTTCTTATTCCTATAATGATTATGAAGATTGTGTATAGTAATTTAGCCTTTTCTTCTGCATCTTGTGTGGGTGCTGTTGCTGTTAGACGTCTTTTTTTAGTGAATATGATGTGAAATTTTCAGAACTCAGATGGTATCATAGTCAGAAATTATGAAGAAATGGCACTTCCCTTTTTTTTTCTTTTTCTATTTGGGTTGTGGATGAGTACACTGGATTTTTCATTTTAGTTCAATCTTTATTAGCGGACTGGCTGTCAGTTTTGATATTATTATGAATGAATCTCGTTCATGTATTATTGTGATTGTGTGTGCACTGGTGATTAATGCATTATGCGTATTTTGCATTTCTGTTCGTTGTAGGTGTGCTGATGTATAGGTTTGTAGTTCTCGTTTTTAATCTAATGATCTATTGTTGTACTTCATAGGTTTCTGCAGAAAAGATTCAGATACATAGTGAAAACAAAGGCTATGAATTCACAGAAAGAAAAACTAGTACAGCCGTTGAATCTGCAGAAGCAAACTAAACAGACTGAGAAACTCGGTAGAAAAGAAGCCACTCTTCGAATGTTGCCCCCGATTCCAGAAATTAGACCAAAGAAGAAACAGTTCATTAATAGAGGGGAAGCTTTGCATGGCACTTCTCCATTCAGTCAGCATCATAGGAAAATATCAGAAGTGGGAAAAGAATCTAGTGCAATTTCTGATTTTGGCCACAGAGTAAGAGTAGATATGAGGAAGAATAATCTGATGCGGAAGAAAGCCCCATTTTTCGACTTGAACAAGAAAGAAAGAACGTATGCAAATGATACAGCTCCGAGTAATACATCTCCAGCTTTTGATTTGAATCGAGATGATGGTTTTAGTGGGAGAGAATCGTCCTTACCCAGCCGAGCACCTATCTTTGACTTGAATGAAATCTCGGTAAGATATATTCAAGATTGTTTACCCAAACAAAATCCTTCAAACTTTGTGCTCTAATGAATGTATTACATTCCACAGACAGGTGACGATGATATCCAGACCTTTGCTGAAGAAACAAGGAGCAATTTATTGAGACACGATGAAGTGCAAAACGAACTGATGCTTTCCGTGTGTAGAAATGCTGGCGAAGGCCAATCTCGTGCGGGGAAGAGGAAGATCTCATGGCAAGATCCAGTAGCATTAAGAGTTTGAAGTGGCCATTTTAGGTAAGTTGAGAATTTTCTGAAGCTGTCTAATGGTGGGCTTTATTTGCCTTTGTAGTTGTAGTTTTTACGCTATTTCTTGGATAAATACGTAGTCGATACTTATAAGCATTGTGCCTGAAATGGGAGAGAATGAATGGGTTTGTAGCTAGTGAAGGATTATAGCCTAATAGTTACTTCTGTTGCTTGTTTTATGTAAAGAAAAAAAGTTGATACATGGGCTTTTTATATAGTGCTTGAGTTGAGCTCCATTTATATCAAACTGTATTTGTTTCTTTTGCGAAGTAAAGTAGATTCAATATGGATTTTACAATTTGTGAAGAGAAGATGTAAGTAAACATGTGATTATGTGGCATATTGGTTATTTGATTTGTTGGTGTTTGGATCTGGATTGAGGTGCTATTTTATGGATTTTTGATCTGTGTTTCTAATGTCTGACTTTCGAAGGCGTGATGGGAACTTTTTGCTCCGATTGAATTTTGATAAGTTTTCCATTATGTTGCTTAATATTAGTATTTGTTTGTACCGAAAACAACTAATTTAACAATTTATAAAATTAGGAATCTTGATGTGTGTATTATCAATAAATAAACTGAAATCATGTTTTTATTATCAAAGTACACCCTCAGTTCCATTCTACTATTTCTTTTTGGGCCGCCCTATTCTACTTGACTAGTTTCTTTTTTGGAAATAATTAGGGTCCTAATCATTCTATTATCCACTTACCGGGAAATGATATGCTACTCATCTAATGGTGGGTATTTCCGTGGGCATTTTCGTCATTTTTTTAATTTGGTATTATTTTGTTTGATTATTTTATATTCTAGTATCATAGAAATTAATATAGAAATTGTTAAATCTACAAAATAAATAAAAATCAAAGCTCGATTTGTTTTTTTTTTCCTTCTAACATCGAAAAATGAGTAATAAAACAAATTGAGCTTTGATTTTTATTTATTTTTTAGATTTAACGATTTTTATATTAATTTTTATGATACTAGAATATAAAACAATCGAACAAAATAATGCAAAATCGAATAAACGACGAAGGTGCCCACGGAGTTGTCCACGATTGGGTGAGTAGCATATCATTTCTCTCAACTTACCTCCTAAGAGCATCCACAATGGTGCCCACCAAATTGGTGGGCACAGCTCAAAATTGATAAAAGTGATGGGCGCCCAAAAATTCTTGCAACGGAGCTTACGAGAACTTGGTAGTCGTAATGCATTTTTTTTTTGTGATTAAATTATTTTTGAATAATAATTCTTTTGAAAATGCAAATTTTATTGAATTGAAATAAAATAAAAATTACATTAATTTAAAACTAGAAAATTGAAAAATACGAGAAATAAGAGTAATTCAATCTATCACCCTATGTTGGGAGTAGGGACGTTTGGAATTGATGAAGAACGATTTTTTTGGAAGAAATTTGGAGAGTTCGACCAAGGTGAATTGTTCTCCGAAGGATCCATCGCTAAAAAACTAAAATGAATGAATGAAAAGAGAATGCAAAGAGAAGAATGAGAGGAATGATGTGAATGAATTGCTGGAAGTGTAGCCAATTTATAGGAAAAAAATGAAAGAAAATAAAATAAAAAAAAAATAAAAAAATTGAAATCACCCAATTGGGACGTGCCACGTCGGAGCGCCCGGGCGTATGAAATAGGCGGAATTGCGCCTTTGGCTCGCGACTAGCAGCAGGCGGCAGCAGCAACACGGCGGGCGCCCACCGAAAAATTCCTTGCGCCCACCTCTTCCGCCCACCCGCTGCGCATGCTGTAACATGTAACTCAATATAATTTAAATTGTAAAAATTTAAATTATTATAACTTGTATGTTTGTTCTCCAATTTTTACGATTTGTATATCAAATTAAAGTTTTTGATACTATATTTTATTTAAGATTATATATCAATATGTTTTATGCATCTATGATGTTATAGTTTTAAAATAATAAAATTTGTATTAAAATATTAAATACTGTACTTTTATCTCTAAAAACACTCTTAAAGTCATGTGCCGAAAAATAAGAAATTAAGTAATTGAAGTGGGATGAAGGGAGTAAGAAATTGAAGCTAAAAATAATTAAATCTGAATTACAAAATAGTCAACCCTAAAATCACAATCATACACTACCAAAATAAGTATAAATCATAATTATTCAATGGTTCAACTCATTAGACTAAATTAAATGATCCAAATTTTATTCGGGCTACATTCCCCCAACCCAACTCTATACAATTAAAACTAATCTAATATAATCTATTGTTTTGAGAATTATTTTTTGAGTTTTTATTTTTGACGTTAGATCTAAAATGAAGAAATAATAATAAATATAATAGTATGCTTTGAAAAAGAAAAGGATCTCATGATATCAAGCGTAGGTGAAGATGCAAAATGCTTCAATAATTATATTTCTAAAAATATACATATAAAAATAATTGCGACGTGTTCATACAGATGTCGGCAGGGATGCACCTTTCTTCTTTCTCTAGACTTTATATATCCATCCATTCCACTCTCTTTTTCTCTCTACCTCTACTGCACTAAAAATATCTGACCGACATGTCGGGATCGGGAGGAAGATGCGAACTCTTCTGTGCAATCGTACTCGCGGTCTTAATCCCTCCTCTCGGCGTTTGCATCCGCCATGGCTGCTGCACCGTAAGCCCCGTTTCGCTTCAATTATTGGATAAATCAAAGTTTTTTCTTTTGTTCACGATTTTTTTTTTTTTTTTTTTTTTGCAGTTTGAGTTCTTCATCTGCTTGCTTCTGACTATATTGGGATACATTCCTGGAATCATCTACGCTCTCTACGCCATCATCTTCATCGATCAGGAGCGATTCCGTCGGGATTATTATCAGCTTGAGTAGTCGTACTGCTTCTAGCCCCAGTTTCTCCTTCTGATTTCGTTGTCACTGAATTTTCAATTTTCTAATATTATGTTGTTGTGTGATTTGGTATCGGAATCGTCCATATGTTTTTCATAATTTGTATTACTCTGACTCCAGAGTTTGATATTTTGCGGTTAATTGATGAAATTAGGGCTTTCCTTCTTTCTTGTGATGCATTTGATTCTGTTATTGTTCTTGTGTTGTTGTTCATGATTTGGGTAATTCTGGTTTGGATCTGTTACTGGCATTGGCGGTTGCTTAATTTTGGTAGTTTTTTTAGATCATGATTCTGATTCTCACTAAGAGTTAGAGGTAGCTATAGATGCTACATTAGGTTTAAGTGCATTAACGAATATCGAAGAGAGTATGTATGTAAGTAGGTGTGTTCGATAAGTGGATGCTAAATCGAGCGTAGTTTAAGATGAATGTTGCTAAATCAGGTGTATTTCAGATTATAGCTTTATAACAATTCTACCTTGAACATTATTAGAAACACATAAGTCTTCAATGCAGATTCACTGTAACATATGTCTCATTACGGGGTGTGTTTGAAGATCGCATCTCGACCTAATACAGGGTTTTGGTGATTCTTTTGGCTGTATAAGTAATGCCGGATAGGTAGAACAAGCAAGTTGAGATTTTTTCGCCTTGTGAAATATTGTTTGCAGAAGATGATCCAATGACAAAACTGAATAGTCAATGTAATGTGGTACAAAAAGTTACGAGTTCTGGAACTTATGAAATGTTTTCTATCAACAATGATCTGAGTTAGGTGATACAAATAGCTTCAATCCTACTGTTGGACCTTGAAAAAACACGTGTTACGGGTCTCTTCCTTCTTCTTTACCGTGATTCTGTGAGCGTTAATTCCATATATATACTTCTGAAGCAGGGTTTTTTACTTTGGAAAATATGAATCTTTAACCGATGGCATGGTCAAAATGCTCATCTTCTGGAGCTAGTGGGTTGTGTTTGATGACAAAATTCTTAGAATATAGGAATAGTTCAACCAATGGTTTGAGAGTGCAATTGTTGCTTGAATTGGCAGGTTTTGGAATCGACTCAAATCATAAATGGTTGTCTGTTGTTGATGGTAATTTACATTCTTGAGAGATGAGATTTGTTGATAGATGATTAAGATAAACTCTTGATGGGATTTTGATCAGTCTTTAGCATGAAACGGATATGCATTCATACTCAAATTCATTTTGCGAAAAAAGATTCCAGTCCTGATTTTGTGGTGCCTAAAATGGTGAATTGCGCTAGAAAGTATGTACACTGGCAGTTCATGCTTCACTTTCTTTAAGAAAGAAGAATGGAATTATCAATTATGTATGGAGTAGCTGCATAAGAGCATCAACCCCCTTTTTTCTACTTCCTTTTCTTCTTTTAGTAACTAATACTTCCCCCATTCCCAAAAGCATTGGCGCAGTTTGACTGGCATGGGTTTTAAGAACGGTAATCGACTTGTATTGTTTAGTGATGGACCGGTACGGTATATTGAAAAAATATTGCCGTATCGATACCGTACCGAAAATTTTCGGTATGCAATTTTTCATACCGTTACTGTACCGAACATTTCGGTATACCGATTTTCAGTATACCATAAATTCAGTATGGAACAAAGTCCATACCAATACCGTACCGATTTTTCGGTATACCGTACCGAAGTTCGGTATTACCGAAAAATCAAATATTATACCCAATTTTTTTTTCCTAAAAGTGTTTATGAAATGTTAGTGTCTTATGCTCTGTATTATTTACTTGTACATCTTTAACAAATGTAGATTAATTTCGCAATACTATTTATATTATAATACACTATAATTGTTGTCTTTGTTAGTACATGTATTCTAATTTTTTATTGCTAAAGATTAAAAGATAAATTACGTATATTACATTTGTAATGTCTTTTAGATAATACTAACGTATTGAAAATTAGTTAAATAATTAAAGATTTATTAAGATTGTATTTAAATTACATCAAAAAAAAAAAAAAGATTGTACGGAGTATTTAAATTTGAAATATTTTCAAAATATAAAATAAAATTAGAAACATGTATAAATATACTTTTATACTAGCTGGAAATATAATAGGATAATAAATCTATTAATTCGCGAGGCATAGGGACGGCAAGATCTGATTTTTTCACTTCACAGTTTTCTCCTACTCAGATATTCATCCACCGGAGGTAAATTGGTAATTTCAATACTAATTGCTAAGCGTAAGCGGTTCACTTCATGATTAAATTTATTAGGGAAGAAAGAACAAACAATTCCAAGAAGAAAAGCAAAAACATCCTCTAACAAAAGTAAATAAAACATTGTACTCAATTCTTGTACTATAAAACTCTCGAACAGTCAAATTTATGATCTCACAAAATTAGCAAAATTTAATAAGTCAACAAAATAAACAATATAAAAAAACTAATCAAAAGTACAAGACAACAGGACCCTTAGACCCTTCATTCTCGGCAGCAATCATGGCCTTTGATCATCAGCCACGTAGCAGAACCAAAATCTTTTTTGTTTTCTTTTTTTTCAATAATTCTAAACTTTTCCTCTCTATTAATACACTATCATCACCTCAAGAAAAAAAATTATACAGTCAACCAACATCACCTGTTCTTCGATGGAGAAAGAGAGCATATTTTATCTTCTGAGGCTACAAACGCACGACTTCTAGAAGAGGCTCTCACAAGCAGCGACATCCGATGCCTGTGCTTCTAGAAGCTTCTCCCCGTTCGAGTCGGAGCTAACGATCTTCTTAGCAGAAGCCAGCACCGCCTTCTGGAAATAGTCGTCGCCCACCTTCACCAGAATCTCCCTCACAACCTTGAAGTCCATTACTCCGGCCAAGACAAATTGCCCAATAATCTCACCGAAATTAGAGGGTGCTTTTGGTAAATCTATAGCGAGATCCTCCATTAAGGCTGCATAGTCGAGACATCCTGTCGCGATATCCTCTGCGTTGACAACCTTCTTCTCGAACAAGTAGTTTAACAGTTTTGCAACTGGCTCGACACAAGGTGGGGCCTTCTCCAATCCGAGTGAAATCGCCTCTTTCACAAATTCAGAGTGATAGGAAGGGGACTTCAATTCAAGAACGCATTCCAAAGCTTCATCGAGAAGTCTGATACTGAAGTACTCCTCAAGCAGCGATTTTGTCTTTCTTTTAAACTCCTCGGGACTCAGTTTCGCAGATGGAGGAGCTGCTTTCTCAGCAACCGGAGCCGGTTTTTCAGCAACTGGAGCCGGTCTAAAAGGTGCAGGTGCTTGAGAAACGGGGTCTACACGAGTAGGCGCATCAGAACCCTGCAGAAGAGCGCTGGTCTTGCTACCCATGTAACCACCACCAGTACCTTGAGGTAGGAATCGTTGATTTAGTGAAGGCGATTTTCCCATCAATGGAGGCTGAGCACGTACTACTGAAGCATCACCTCTCGACATAGATCGAGATCTAGGAGTCTCCCAGTCGCCATCCATTCCCGGGGTTCCAGGCATCAACTTCCTTACACCTGGCATCCCTGGCATCATGCCACCAGTACCTGGTCGATTCATCGGAAAACCCGTAGGGGAAAGACTACCTTGACCCCCAGCTGCAATGGCTCTGCTATTTCTGATGCTAGCAGTGGCACCAGGGCGTAACCCTAGATTTTTCTCAGCTTCGGAGTGAATCTCGTTGATGGTTTTGGCTTTTATCTGGTAAATTGCAAACGATGTAAGGTTCATTTGGGAGGAAAATCATAGCATGAAGGAGAAAATAGTAGAATATGAAAGTATTCGTACCTCTTCACGTCTTGGCACCCAATTGTTAGCACGCAGATCTAGAACATTCCGGACCATGAACCGAAGGCGTGCGGCTAATTGAGGGTGGGTTGACAATTCCTTAAGGCGATTGAAATATGTATCATTGATACGCTTTGATTTTAGGTTCTCATCAAGCTGTTTCCCAATCGTGATGAAGAACTGACAAATGGCCTCGACATTTTCCTCTTCTGGACAACTTGAAGTATCTTGTCCGAGAAGCTCCTGCTTGAAGAATTTCATGTTTAGATATTTTAAAGAATGAAAAGGTTAACTTGTGCAAAAAAGAAGAGAGAGAAAAATAGAACCTGAACAATGTGATGAACAATCCTCTCAGGAACCATCTTTTGTTTCAGAAGTTCTCCGATTAATCGGATGTTTCCAAGTGTTCGGAGTTTGATTATCCTCTCCTTGTCCCTTCGCTCCGACTCTTGCTCAGGAGCAGTCATCTGCTTAACATCTTCCCTCAATTTTTCAGCGCCTTCGAATGCCTCCTGGCAGATATTCAAGAGAATTCGCTTGAATGTAATTTGTTTACCGCCAGGCTCGTCTGATGGGAATGGCGGAAGCTTTGCATTGAGATCTGAACAGAGCAAAGCGTACATGGGGCAAAATGTCGGCTCCAACACAGCCTTGTCAAATATCAAGGAGATAACTCCCTAATGGAAAAAAAAATAATAATAATAAATAAATAAAAGCTCTTAGAGACGAACGAATTATGGTGTATCATAAAGAAAAATTATGGTGTATCAAGAACAATGGGATGAAACAGAAATAAATTAACCAAGACCGGCATCCTTTCCAGCGTATAGTACCTTCAGAATATCAGCTGTTGTTATCCCAGAGTCGATCAATTGACCCTTCAGAAGATCAAATTTCTCAGGAGTAAGCTTGTTCAATATTCTGCAAGGAAAAGACAGCGACAGCTGATGAGAACATTTTTTACATAACAAGAAGGTAAACATCATCCTAAACTAGAACCTCAATGCTCGATGCACAACCATCACAAGCAAGACTAGAATGAAAGTTTCTATATAACAATGGCAGTGTAAGTGCATCAAAATATAACATGTAGAAACAAGGTTTTTACCCCTTCACTGTTTTCAGAACACGGTCCTCCTCAGACAGATTTCCCCTTCGAGCAGACCATGGTGCCTCAGCCTTGATTAGAGCTGGCGCTGCCTGTTTCAGAGATCATACAAGCACAGAATTTTTCAATGACATCTCTCTGATAAGAAGACAACAGCTCAGTAGAATTAACAGAAATAACTTACCGCTTGGTTCTGTGATTTGCCATACTGGGAGTTAGTTTGATCTTGCTTATACTGGTTTGCATCTTGTTGCCACCTGCCACCAATGTCTCTGTCTCTTCCTGATTCCCGGGATCTCTCCTCTACAGAAGCAGGCAATTGTGTTGAACGATTACGCCAGTCACGATTGTCTGGCTCAGTGTAGCGACTCTGGAGCTGATCTGGGACTGGGATCTAAATAAAGAAAAAATTGTAATGTCATCAAGGAAATACAAATGTCCAGTGCTAAATAATGAACTCTAACCCTAAAGCTAAGCAAATGTAAATTACTTCAGTAAAAAGAGGTACAGTGATTACCGATTAACCTTAAAACTTACATTGCTTTCGGCACGACTCCAGATCACATCTGTACCATAAAACTCAGCCTCGACTTCTTGTTTAACTTTCAGAATTTTCTCTGGGATGTTTACCACCTACAGAAGAATATCAAGCAATAGAGTAAGCCACCAAATTCGATAAGGACAAAGAAAAGATGTGAATGCAAGCATAATCATTAGACAAATGAGAGGGGGAAATCCCCTTTGAGTAAAGCTGGTTGAGGAATAGTTGGCTGGCTTCAAATAAACTTAGATTATATATCTACTGAAACCAGTAAATTATACGCTTCTCGATCCCTGAACAGCTATGACGGATAGAAATCATGCAGGGATTGGGAAGACAGTGGCAAGTGTAAAGAAACTAGAAGATACAGAAATTTGTCGCCTTTAAAATTTGAGATGTGCTAATTGTTGTTTTTAACATTGAAAGGGAAGAGGATGATATATAGACCAATGTCAATCGACAATACTTTCTTAACACGAGCACGAGTACACCAAGAAGAAGCTTTACCTCCCTCAGCTGAAGTAACAGATCCCTAGTGTAACGGATCCTCTCATGACCATCAAAACGAGATTCTCCAGTCTGTAATGAACATTAAATGAGAGTGAAAAATTGCATTATGAAGAATAACAAGTATGAGAATTCCAAACAATATGAACCTTGGCTTCTAATAGTTGCAAGAAAATAATAATGAAGAGGAAAACGACAACGACAACGATAGTAGAATCACAGAACATGTGTGAGCATTTACATCATGAAGTTACACTCATCAACAGATATCGGAAAAGATTATACAAGAAAGATCTGCCATGTGCAGAATCAATTCCCTATGTTGAGGTACAGTAATTGCAAGATGTCAAGTAACAAAAGAAGCCTTCTACATAATTTAACGTCACAATCTTGGAAAAGGTAAATTCAGCAAGGAAGAACAAGTTTGTCAAGAATTTGATAGAATTCGTTCGCACCCAAATAAAATCAAATTGATAAACTTTTGCCTAAACCATTAATTAGCTAACGCTGGAATCTATAAACTTTAAGAACAAAAATACTGCTAGATTAGATACAGCAATACTAAAAGGCACTCATTCCGATTCAAGAAAATACTCAAGTAACAAAAATGCAAAGCATTATTCACAAAACAAAGCTGTAGATGCACCCCGCATCACAAGATGATAAATCAATAAATCTCAGGCCTAAAAGATCTGAAGAAAACCTAGATCTGATACTAAATTGCAGAAAAGCACCGACCTTGAAGGAAGGGAGTGAAGAAGGAGCGCTACCGACATGAGGACGAAGAAGCGGGAGATCGGAATTCGCCGCCGCCGATGAATCAAAGCGAGGGCCGAATACTCTGCTTCCGCCGCGAGTGCCGCCACCTGGTCTCAAGCTCAACACCGTCTGATCAGCCTGCATAACTCGCAAATCCAAATTCACCACAGTTCAATCCGCCACAAGCTTCTCCGATAGGTAATCTATATATGTGAATATATAGATTTATATTCCGGCAGTAATACGTGAAGAAGGGATTTTTAGAGAGAGATTTTTTTTGGTGTTCCTCTCTCAATCGGGAGGAGGAGGAGGAGGAGATGGCAATGGTTTATATACGTGTATATATATGTAGAGAGAGAGGGAGAGTGGCGATGAACAGAGAGAAAAACCCTTATTCTGGTGGAAGATTGGGTTGGATTTTTGGGGGCATTATTGGAAAACTTTAATTTATCATGCTTCTGATTTTTGGCCTATTTCTTTCTTTTCGAATTAGTTGTCTTTAATATTTTTTTTTATTCCTAAAAAATTTAGGTTTTTGCATGAACTTTTATGTATACAGTGTGTAATAAACATGACATTATTCAAGTAAATAATTCAATTTTATTTATTACAAAATAAAAGTGTAGGGTTGAAAAAAAAGCATTATTTGCCAAACTAATGAAAACCATAGAAATTAAAGCAACTAAAGAAAGTTTGGAATACAAACTCAATAATAAAAAATGGAAAATGAAAAAATCCCAACCAATTGGCAATACGCATTATAAAAATGAAGTTGGGCTGTCTTAATAGGCCCATTGTTTTTACTTTCATTGAATTAGCAACGACATAATATTACTAATTATTTAATTATTATTTTTTTTAAATAAATGAGGTTCGATTTAGTTCATTCAAATTAAAAATTATGACTCGTACTAAGTCGTGTTTACTAATTCGAGTGAACCATATTAGAACTTGTTAATTCATGACAAATTTCAGTTCATTGAAAACAATATTTGAATTTAAGTATAAATAAATCATATAATAGTAAAACCACAATTATTAAAAAAAAAAAAAAAGAAAAAAAAAAGAATTGAACTGATCTTGGTATTAAATCAGAAGAAAAAAATATGAAAGGTGAGTTTGAAAAATGGGTATGGATAAGAAGATAATCAGCTGGTGCATGTGTTGGGCTTAAAACTCCATCACCCCCCTTCACGCCCCCACCGCAAAGCCCCCGCCATGGCTGCTCTGCCCAGCACCTTCCATCATCCCTGCAAATCCCAACTGCCCAACACCTTCAAACCCACTTCTATCAATCTCCACTCCTTTTCCCTCCGCATCCTCTCCCCCAAAACTACCCCTTACCCATCAATTTCCACTACTATCTCCGCCCGCTACGGCGGCGGCAGCGGAGGAGGAAGCGGAGGTGGGGGCCGGAGGCCCAAGCCTGCTCAGGATGAAGCCCTGGACTTCTCTTTGGTTAAGTGAGTTGTGAATCTGCATATTCTTGGGATAAAGTTTTGATCTTTACTAATTGTGTGGTGTTTAATTCTTCTGGTTTGGAATAGGTCAGACACTGTTAGGCTCATTGATCAGCAGCAGAAGATGGTGAGTTAATCTCTCTGTGAGTGTGTGTGTGTGTGTGTTTATGGAGGAAGGAGATTATATTGTTTTGATGATTTTGATTAGGTTGGAGTGGTAACAAAAGGTCAGGCTTTTCAAATGGCTGAGGATGCTGAGCTTGACTTGGTATGATTTTTCTATTTTTGCAGTTCATACAGTTTAGTTTCTTTGATATAGTGTTCTTGCAGTGGCAGTTCAAGAATTAAGTTTCTTTAGGATGATTGTTGATGTTTCTCCTTGCCTTGGGTTTCTATCTTGTTTAGGTGATATTGTCTCCAGATGCAGAACCCCCAGTTGTTAGAATTATGGATTACAAGTAAGATACGTCGTCTTTTTTTTCCGATTTTCTTTTGTTGAAGATGATGACAATGATCTCGAGCATTGATATAGTCCTCTAAAATTGAAAGAATGCATCTAATTAGGACAGTTGTATTAGAATTTCATATCCAACGGAGCCATGAAATGGACTTCCACTTAATAGAATGAGGATATTGCTTTTCTAGTTATTGCCTGGAACCAGAAGTCTATTAACTATTTCGTCAATTTTTCAATGAACTATAGACCGGATTAAATATACTTACTATTGGTTTATTGAACTGGCGCAGTAAATATAAATACGAGCAGCAGAAGAAGAAGCGAGAGCAGCAGAAGAAGAGTGCTGGTAAAGATATCTTCTTGCCTTAGTTTTCTGTTTTTGCACTTATCTTGATCAATCAATGAATTCCTTTTCTAATATGCTGACTTGAATGGCAGCTAGCCGTATGGATATGAAGGAACTAAAGATGGGGTAAGCAATCCATATATCTCTACTCGTTATAGGGTTAGCTTGTAACCTAGTCTCTAATCACTATATATTTTGTATAACACACGGAATATGTTTTTCTCCCATATATGTCTGTCTTTTATACTCTACTACACTATCAACTTTCAAGTCTATCTAGTACTATCTCCATCCCTTTATATTAGTCCTATTTGCCATTTTCGTCCGTCCCACTTATTAGTCTCATTTCCTTATTTGGCAGAAAATACTTGGCTACAATTAATTCTTTCTCCTTAGAATTGATTATAGCGACATATCCCCTCCTTCCTTGGTTCCTGTGCCCAATCCATATGGGACTAATATGATGGGATGGAGGTAGTAGTTTCCAGAACTGTTTGGGGCTTTAAATATTACTTCAACGTTGAAGGGTTTGTAAATGATAACCCAAACCAACATGAATTCTATGAAATAATATTTGGCGTATGGAGTTGCCCGTCGTTTACCAAACTTAAAATATGACTACTGAAATCTTCTTTGATGCAAAACTACAGTAATAGTTTTGAAGATGTTAAAAATGGATCTTGAGTCTCTTTATGCTTAACTTCTCATACCTTTGGCAGTTATAACATTGATGTCCATGATTATTCGGTTCGTTTGAAAGCAGCAAAGAAATTTTTGGCAGATGGTGATAAGGTTGCTTTAATTCTTTAATCCCATTAAAGCAAATGGAACTCTGGTTATTGCAGAATCATTTATTTACACGAATTTTGAAATTTTTAGTACATCTTCTGCAGGTCAAAATCATAGTAAATTTGAAGGGGCGTGAGAATGAATTCAGAAATAACGCCATTGAGCTTGTCAGACGGTTTCAGACTGATGTTGGAGAGGTACAATTAGTAAAATTTCGGAATATGATAGCAATTTGTGACCAGACTGTTTATTTCATATTGAGATAATGGGAATATTAGCTCAAAGACTATGCAGATTGCTTAGTAGAATTTGAACAAATTCTATGTTTTTAGATATTGATATGATTTAATTCCATTGCTGAAGTTAGCTTCATTGCTGCGTAGTTTGTTGATTTAATTTCACTGTATAAAATGGATAAATCATATGATTATATGTTTGTACAGCTGGCGACCGAGGAAGCTAAAAGTTTCAGGGACAGAAACATTTTCATCGTGTTAGTACCGAATAAGGTTATTTTGGAGAAATCTAAAGAGACGCCGAAGAAAAAGGATGATGCAGTAGCAAGTGAAGTTTCAGCTAGCGTTTGATTGAAATTAGGCGATTTTGTACTCACGATGTGAAAATTACCAGGTAGCGTTCATTTTACCTTCTTATGATCCCATGCTCTCTCTCTCTCTCTTGTATAGAGATATAGTGCATAAATTTGTGCAAGAATGGTGTGCTTTAAGTGAAAATGACAATGAACAGCCATTATAGTTTCTCCCACTAGACTTTAGTAGTTTAGTAGCATAATTTGTCTGATTTTACTGAGAGACTTTGGGAGTTGTTTATGGTATTCTCTGTCGCTACTTTTGAAATATTATTATGTTCATGTTGAATAGTAATAAACTAGAGAGGAAAAAAAAAGAAGCTTTTCTTTCTGTTATCTTCTGGCAAGTCTGTCTCAATATATGGTCACATTCAAACTATTTAAAATTTCAAGAATAAGTGGAACTTAACCTCTGAAATTCACATGGAAATGAAGAATTTATTTACTATTTTCTCAAGATTTGAAGCCAAACAATGAAAAGAAGAATGGAATTTAGTCAAAAGTATTTTACCAATAGTCTCCACAAGAACACTTCCCATTTTCAAAGTGATGAAATCTATTAGCATCTCTAACAGTAATCTTCCTCCCAGTAATCTCAGAAACAAACTTAGTAAAATTATGACAATCCAAACAAACTCTCAAATTCTTTATAATCCTAATCTCACCTCTTTCTTCCTCACTCATCATAAGCCCGAAAGCAATTGCCAGTTTCTCACTGTGAACTCTCACCATCATCTCCTTCTCTTCTTCCTCCACATCATGCAATGCCATCACAGTATCTGCAAAATACCCTGCATCCTTCATCTTCCCCATCAGTCCTTCCAACACCTCGTAGATTTCTCTCAACTGAGAATGAGATCGGTCACTAGAAGTAAAGACGTGAACTTGCCCCTTCACCTCAATCAGAGTGCACCCGGGAATCTTTGTCAGGTTCTTCTTCTTCACCATTTTCCTCAAGGAAGCAGCCTCGGAGAAGTTGCTGTTACTCGAGTATATATTCGAGAGAAGAACATGGTGGCCTACGTTCTCCGGATCAATCTCGAATAAACGAGAAGAAGCCAAACATGCTAATTTAGTGTTCTTGTGAATCATACAAGCACCTAGCAAAGAACCCCAATGAGCAGAACCAGCTTTAAAGGGCATTTTGGTAATAAACTCCATAGCTTCATCTAACCTTCCACCTCTACCAAGAATGTCCACCATTGATGCATAATGCTCGGATTTGGGCTCAAAACCATGATCGTTTATCATAGAATTGAAGATTCTTTCGCCTTCTTTCACCAAACCAGAATGGCTACAAGCATAAAGAACTGACAAATAAGTGACACTCGTTGGAGAGATCCCGATTACCTGCATTTCTTCGTATAATTTTATAGCGTCCTTCCCTTCTCCATGAAGGCCATAGCCAAAAATCATGGCATTCCAAGTTACTATATTATTTTCTTCCATTTTATCAAATAAGTTCCTAGCTTCCTCGATGCTCCCACATTTCATGTACATATCAATAAGAGCAGTCGATACGTAGATGCTAGGTGCAAAAGACTCTTCTTTGATCAAACCATGAACCCATTTTCCAAGACCTAAAGCTCCAAGCTGAGCACACGCTGAGAGAATACTGGTAATCGTGACTGGATTAGGACGGATTTCGAGCTTCTGCATATCTTGAAAGAGAGATATAGCCTTATCTGTTTGGCCATTTTGGGCATAACCTGAAATCATGGCATTCCATGAAGCTAAAGGCTTCTCAGTTGACTCGTCGAATAGTTTCCTAGCAAGTTCCAACTTATTAACTCGGCTGTAAACCGTTGTCAATGCAGTCGAGATAGAGGAATTAGAAGTCAAACCAGACTTCACAGAGAAGCCATGGATCGTTCGAGTAAGATCCAAATGATTAAATGGATAGGAAACCGGAATCAAGCCAACTATAGTACTTGAACTTACTCTATGCTCTGATAGAAGCAGTTCTTGAAATAGCCGAAGAGATTGCTCAGCTTCACCATTACTTGAAAAACCAGAAATCATTGCATTGTACGCAACCAAATCCGGCTTCTGAATTAACTCAAACAGCAACCGCGCAGTCGAAACATCTCCACATTTCGAATACAAAGAGACTAAACAGGTAAGCACGTGCTCATCGAAATGGCAGCCGACCTTCATAGCCAATGCCTGAATCATCATCCCATCTCTCAACTTCTGCAACTCAGCCACAGCAGTGAGCATAACAGCCAACGTAGTGGAATCAACCCGAGCTGTCCTCCCAATCATATCACTAAACATTCCGATCGATTCATTAAAGCAACAATTCTTCACTAACCCAGAAAGCAACGTGTTCCAAAGAACCGTATCTGGTTCGGATATTTCATCGAACACCTTGTGTGCGTCCCTGATCTTCGAAAACCTCGTGTACGCGTCCACCAACGCCGAGCCCACAAACACATCGGACCCGAGCCCGGAAACCATGGCATGCCCATGAAGCAAGGCTGTGACTTTCTCAGAAACGGACGAAGGAAATCCAGAAAAGGCCGAGATAAGAAAAGAGTAAGTGAAATTATCAGGTCTGAAGTCTGTTTTTCGGAGCAAAGTGGTGTACACGGATAGGGAATCGAAGGGGGTGTCTCTGAGGCCTTTGATGAGAACATTGTAGAGGAAGAGATCGGGCGACTCGATTTTGGAGAAGAGGAGTTTGGCTTGCGTCTTCGCTTTGAGGTGGAGGAGTTTTTGGATGAGTTTTGTGATGACTATGTTATCGTGAGCATGGCTGTTTTGGATGATTTGGGCGTGAGTCTGAGTGAGATGAGAGAGAGTGATGGAGTGCTTGATCAAGCTTAAGAAGTAGTTTCTCTCTCTTGGATGAGCTATTGCTCTACTCACCATTGAAGTTGCAGAAAAAGCTCATAGCTTTTTGTTCCAAGTTAAAACATGCATCTTCCTTAAAAAAGTTTTAAAAAATAAAATAATATTAATAATAATAATAATAATGAAAAGTGGAAATTAAAGAATTTTGATTATGGTTATACTATTTTTTAGGATATTTCGTATTGCCAAGTCATTTCATTTCATTTTCTATTTATTAATTTGTCCTTTTTTTTATTATAAATAGAAAAAGAAAATTTCCTAAAAAAATATGAGAGCGCCGGATAAAATACCCTTTTTACAGAAAAGAAGGGTATGTAAAAACTACCTTAAAAAAAAAAAAAAAAAAAAAAAAAAAAAAAAAAAAAACATGAACAAATTGCTCTCTTCAGTATTTTAATATACATACCATATATGAAGAATTTTCCACACCGATAATCCACTTTTATTAACTTTCTAATAAAATCTGTGATTCTTTAAAACATATCCAAAAAAACATGAAACATATTTAAATGTATTAGAGCTTAAGATTTAATTCGGAAAACTAATTAGATATTTATTAGATTATTATAATTTAATATATATATATTATATATTATTCGGATTTATGGGCCAGATCTGGACCGGATCTGGATCTCAAAAATATAATTTCAAATCCAGATTCAAAAATTAAGGATAAAGTCCGGATCGGACCCGGATCCATTGGGTCCAAATTTTTAGTACTCCGGGGTCGGCTACCCATTAAATTTATTTTTTAATTGAAAAAAAATATTTTTTTTAGAATAAAAAATATTCTTTATTAGAAAATAAATAAAATGATAGTAAATTATTTAATATATTTATTTATCAAAAAAATTAAATACTAAACTTATTAAAAATTTAAATATATTTAAAATATATATATTAAGTTTGTTTGTCGGGGCGGATTTCGAAACCGTCGGGGCGGAAATATATAAATCCGCCCCCACTCTATTAGGCAGGTGGTCCCTGCGAGTACCCAAACTTGCGGGAAAATTGTCATTCTTATATTTGGGTGGCTTCTGTCCACTTTCAATTCCTTCTCTCTCCTCTTTCTCTCTCTCAAACACACATGACAACTTCTGCTTGTAAATATGCTAGTGTTGGAAGAAGCAAGATGCAGATCCATAAGCGGTTATGGAGAGAAAAGAGATGAAGAAGATACAAGAAGAGAAAGAAAGGGAAAAGAAGAGAGAGAAAGTAAATCTTGTATTATTGGAAAAATATGTCTAGCTAATTGTACAATTTTGGTATTTATGCTAAACTCAGCCACGTGCACATGAGCCATTTGACAGCTCGTCTATAACCAACTAATCACCTAATTAACAGCTCATCTTAGCTGTCTAACTTCTTCACAACTGAAGAACATTATCAAGAACGTAAAACTCACTCTCATACACCCCCAACAATTATCAACCATGATCAGAACTCAGCATCTTCAAGTTCAGTTTGTCTCTTAGACTCAGAAACTGAGCTTCAAACAAAGGTTTGGTGAAGATATCTGCAACCTGGTCTTGAGTTGGCACATGCCCCACATCAATTGTTTTATCCAAAACTTTTTCTCTCACATAGTGGATATCCACCTCAATGTGCTTTGTTCTTTTGGAAACACAGGGTTCGAAGCTAAGTCAATTGCACTAGTATTATCACACCAAACCTTATGAGGACCTTTAACAACAACTCCTAGCTCCTTACACAAAGCTTGCAACCACACTATATCAGTAGTTAAGTTGGCTAGGGACCTGTATTCTGACTCAGCGCTGCTTCTGGAAACAACCTCTTGTTTCTTAGCATTCCAAACAACAAGATTGTTACCAACAAACACACAATGCCCTCCAGTAGAACGACTGTCATCAAGACAACTGGCCCAGTCCGCATCTGAGTAACCCTCAATGAAGATAGCAGAAGAGGGAACAAACTGTAAAGCAAGAGAAGAAGTGCCCTTCAAATATCTTAACACCTGTTTGCAAGCAGTCCAATGGAACACTGTGGGACTTGTCAAGAACTGACTCAACTTATTTACACTAAAAGCAATATCTGGTCTAGTTAGTGTCAGGTTCTGGAGAGCTCCTACAACACTTCTATATAGAGAAGGATCATAAAACTCTTCACTATCTAATCTGGACAACTTAGGTGCTGGAGTCATTGGTGTAGCACAAATATTACAATCCAACATCTTGGTTTTACCAAGAAGTTCCTTTATGTATTTATGTTGACACAACTGAAAGGTAGAACCAACCTTAGAAACTTCAATCCCTAGAAAATTATGAGCTTCACCCAAGTTCTTTAGTTTGAATTTTTTGTTCAAAAAATCAATAACACTCAACACTTCAGCAGTTGAGTCCCCAGCTATAATGCACGGATTTTTCGAAAAATACAACAATGCAGTATCTGCTACGCCGGGGATACGGGTGCGGGTGCGATTCGCGTGGGATACGCACTTGGCGAATCCTACAAAAAAAAATTTAGGATACGTGTATCTTGTGGGTAGGATACGCGTATCCGGTAAGAATCCGGATATTTTTGGAGTTTTTTTTAAAATAATTTTATATTTTGGGTTTTTTATTTATTTATTTTATATGTATTGTCCTAAAATTTAAATTCACTACAAAATCAATATAGTATTTAATTTATGGAGTTTAATTGAAATCTTTATTTTAATTGAGTAGTATTTAATTTATGATTTTTATTTTTATAAAATGGGTGATATATATAATAAAATATAAATATATAGACGTATCCTCGACGAATCGCACCTTAAAATTTTTAAAAATCCGTATCCGCATATCCGAATCGTATCGCCCCCGCACCCGCACTCCTGCACCCATGCAACATAGGTCCCCAGTGATCAGAATGTCATCAACATAGACAAGAACAATAACAAGAACATCATTTATCTTTCTGTGAAACAAAGAAAAATCTGATGCAGACCTTCTGAACCCAAGCTCATAAAGACAACTTGTGAGCTTGTTATACCAGGCTCAAGGAGCCTGCTTCAAGCCATACAAAGATTTATGCAATTTACACACATAATTAGGATGCTTGGAATCCACAAAACCAATAGGTTGTTACATGTATATATCACCTTCTAACTCCCCATTCAAAAAAGCATTATTGACATCAATCTGTTGAATATACCAATTATGAGTTGCAGCTAGAGAGAAAATGAACCTGATTGTAGAGGTTTTGATAACTGGACTGAAGGTTTCCATAAAATCAACACCAGCAAATAGTTCAAATCCTCTGACCACCAATCTAGCTTTCAACTTGTCTAAGGACCCATCAACATGTGTTTTGACCCTATACACCTACTTATTGCTGTGTACATTATATTCTTGTCATCAGGATGAGGAACCAAAGACCATGTGTGATTATCCATCAAGGCCTGAAACTCAGCTTGCATAGCTCTAAACCACCCAACATCAGCAAGAGCAGCCTTATCAGAAGAAGGCTCATAAGGTAAGACTGTATCAACCAAAAAGCTCTTGGGTTTGAAAATCCCATTTTTAGACTTGGTAATCACGGAGGGAGTATTTTGTGGAGAAGGTGACTCTTCTGAAGAAGAGGAGATAGATGTAGCAGAGGAAGAGATATGGGAAGATAAAATGGAAGATGAGGAGGAGAATGGTGAGAGTTGTGGGGAAGGAGGTGGTGAGGGATGTGGTGAGAAAGGTTGTGAATCTGATGATAAGGAAGATAATTCCCCAGTAGTGGCAGCATCCGGAAAAAGAAGAAAATGAGGCAAAACCACAGATGTTACATCTTTAGACTCAACAGGTGATGAAGAGAACAAACTAGGATATGGAAATTCATGCTCATTGAAATGTACTGTATCAGCAATATAAACTCTACCACTTGAATCAAGACATTTATAGCCTTTATGAGATTCACTATAGCCAATAAAAATACATTTGGAGGACCTAAATTGAAGTTTGTGACTGTTATAAGGCCGAAGATATGGAAAGCAGGTGCAACCAAACACTTTAAGAATAGAATAATCTGGAGGAGAATTAGAAATAACCTGAAATGGAGACTGAAAAGAAAGGGTAGTTGTAGGAAGCCTGTTGATTAGGAAAACATAAGCTTGAAAGGCATCCCACCAAAATTCAAGAGGCAAATGAGACTGTGCTAAAAGAGTTAACCATGTATCCTTAATGTGTTGATGTTTCTTTTCAGCTTTTCCATTTTGAGGATGGATATATGGACAAGGATGGCGAAAATGGATACCTAAAGCACTAAGATGAGAAACAAGAGGACGAAATTCTCCCCCCCCCCCAGTCATACTGAAAAGATTGAACAAGTACAACTAGTACTGGAAGTGTTAGCAACAAAACAAGAATTACATGACTCAAGATTTCTGGGAACAGAGGTATTACAACTCAGAGGAAAGCATACAGCAGAAGCAGCAATAGCTTTGACAGGAAACTGAGAGAGATCTAGCTGATAAAGTCCTTTAGATAGACTCCCCTTCAGCAGGATTTTGCGAGTCAGATTGTCCTTGACAAAACAAGAGGTATGATTAAATTCAATAGTCACATTATTATCCTTAGTGAACTGGGAAATGCCGAGCAAATTTTTAGTGATTTGAGGAACATAAAGGATATTGTTAAGCAACAAGGAAGGAACAGAAGTATGATGAATATCAAGTTTGTTAAAACCAACAGAGGAGATAGGAAGATGATTACCATTTCCAACCATAAGAGTTTCAGACCCAGAGTACTCAATGTTGATAGCTAAATTTCCCAAATCATTTGTGATATGAGCAGTAGCCCCACTATCAACATACCAACTGTGATCAGTATCAGCACCTTCATAACCATTTGCATCATCAACAAAAGCATGTGGACTAGCTGAAGAGGTCTCAACACCAGTGAAGTAAACATCAAACCTCTTAAAGCACTTCACAACCACATGTCCCATTCTACCACACAGCTGACACACAACACTCTTAGAACTGGAATTTGCACGAGTAAAACCTTCCCTAGCAACACCATTGTTACCACGTCCAAAACCAGGAGGAGCTAGAGTACCACGGCCAAAACCAGTAGCACAACCATTTCCACGGCCACCTCGATAAGCAACATGAGCAGAATGCTCTAGAAGAGCAGTGTGTTGTTGCTGAAGACGAACCTCATACGTTTGAAAATAATGTTGAATTTCCTGAATATTAGGGTTATCAACACGCTCCATAACATTTACAATAAGAGCTTCATACTCAGGTCCAAAACCGCGAAGAATATACTCAACAAGTTCATCGGTTGGAACAAGTTTACCAATGGCAGCCAACTGATCAGCGAAATCATGCATTTTCAGAAAATAATCTTCAACAGACATGTTACCTGTCTTAGTGTTCTGAAGATTAGCTCTGAGCTGCATAGAGCGAGACTTAGAAGTAGCTTGAAACTGCATTTCCAACGCAATCCAAAATTCACGCGAAGTCATGTAGCGCACCACATGCCCAAGCATGGATTCTCCAACAGAGGTAAGCATCCAGCTGAGAAGATACTGGTCCCGGCGCATCCATTGAGCATAATCGGGATTAGGTCGAGCACCAGCACCACCACTAGCAGAAGTAGACGGTTGAAATGGCGGCGGTGGTAGAACAGCGCCAGAAATAAGATCATCATAAGAATGTGCATGAATCGCCGAGAGAACAAGCGCATGCCAGTACGTATAATTGGAACGATCCAATTTTAGAGAAATTGAGTGAATTTGAGGTAGCGGAGAAGAAAGCGTAGCGGAATCCATGAACGAAGAATGAAAACTAAAATTGAAGCAGAAGAAACCAAAGATCGAAGCAAAAACTACCAAAAAAATAGGCTCAAGATACCATGTTGGAAGAAGCAAGATGTAGATCCATAAGCGGTTATGGAGATAAAAGAGATGAAGAAGATACAAGAAGAGATAAAAAGGGAAGAGAAGAGAGAGAAAGTAAATCTTGTATTATTGGAAAAATATGTCTAGCTAATTGTACAATTTTGATATTTAGGCTAAACTCACACGTGCACATGAGCCATTTGACAGCTCATCTATAACCAACTAATCACCTAACTAACAGCTCATCTTAGCTGTCTAACTTGTTCACAACTGAAGAACATTTTCAAGAACATTATCAAGAACGTGGATTCGTTGATCGACGTGGCCGCCAAAACGAGAGTGGCAAATCTGTCTCTGATTCTGCCCAATGATGACATCAAAGACGACAAATACCCAATACCACAAAAGTTATACCACATCTCGTCTCTCAGATCTTTACGTCTAGACAATTGTTGGCCGCCGCCACCAGAGATGGCGGTGGACTAGAGTCGTCTGCTATGGCTGTCAATTTCTTTGGCAGAATTGCCGCAGGAAACATTGGACTTTTCACTATCTGAATTCATTAATCAAGAATTCAAGAATTTGATGAAGAGCATTATGATAGTATAGGAATGAGAAGCTACAAAATCAGTTTTAAAAATAGAAAGATGCAGGCATTCCGCATATGGAATGCACGCGTGCGTTTTTCTATTTTTTTTTAATAATGTGTTTTCATGATATATATATGTAATGAACTAATATTTTTTAACTTATGTATTTTTCACATGTAAAACTATTAATTATTGTCCTTGATTTTCCTAGCTTTACATCTAGAAATGCATCTCTTAACATACATCAATAAAGAATTGTATTGGCCTATTTGAAAAGGACAAATACGACGTGATGAACGGTAAGTGTTTTTTGGTAATTCCTTTATTTGTGTTTCTCTAGTTTTTTTTGCACTATAAATTTTTACATATCTCTCTTCTTCAGGAATTATTATTAAAATATCATTATTTTAAGCATTTTGATATTACTGGATGAGAAGTTACAATAAATAGAAAGATGCACGGATTTGCACGTGCAATGCACACCTGCTTTTTTCTATATTGTTATTTGTAAAATTTAATTATATATATATATAATATATATATATATATGGTATAAAGTCAACCTATTCTGTAGAAGCAGATAGTAACCTAACCTTTAAGATAATAATTTGTTCAAGGGGGGCCTCTTATCTATCAATGGAAAAATCTCCATGTGTGGCGTGATAAGGAATCCTAGAAAAGACCGATTGAGACTCCCTCCACGGTCCCACGAAGATCTCTACGTACTTGTTCCAGTCCAGGACAAGTTAGATCTTCCGGTCTGCGTGCGCGGGAGCAGCTCAAACAAAGAAGAGTCTGGTCCGGTCTGAATTCAGGCACGACCCGCCCGTCTGCTGCTAGGTCCGGGAATGGCGCCAGGCGAGGTCGTCGCTATGCCCCAACATGAATCAATATATATATATATATATATTAATCATAAAGTTTGTTGAAATAAATGTATATGAATACTTCTAATTAATCTATCCAAAAAAATCCACTTAATTCATCTGACGGATCGAGTAAGCTTCTGGCCTGTCGAAAAAAAAGCATACCATCTTTTAAAAAGAGTGAAAAAAATCAAAATATGTCCACCAACATAAGAAATTCAAATTAAGTTCATTTTTTTGTCTTTTTTGACAAAAATGCCCTTATTGAGTTGACTTTGACTAAATTTTTAAACTTTTTTTTTCTTTTTTTCTTTTCTAATTTTCTAATACTTTTTATTTGTAATTTCTTTTTTCAATTCTTCCAAATGTTTTATTTTATTTTATTTTATTCCGATTTTGGGCTCTATTGGCTCTATTGACACTAATAGTACCAATAGATCTCAATTGCTTCAAATTTTTTCAGACGTTTTATTTCACATTTTTTTTTTCCGATTTTGGCCCTATTGGCTCTATTGACACTAATAGTACCAATAGATCCAATTCTTTCAATTTTTCTTTTCAGATTACTGGCATCGGTATTTTATAATCTCATTTGAATAGTTTAACAAATTCATAAAATCAGAATCCAGAAGAAATAACATAAATCACTAAATCTGAATAGGGTCTAATAGGTCTATTTGAATTAAATAGCCCCATTAGACCCCAATTCAGCTCACCCATTTTCAGTATACAATCACAATCTAAGAAGCAATTCAAACCACAATTTGTATCATTCCAATTTTAGTTGCATAAAATACAAATGAAATCATAAAATTCTAAATCTGAATCGGGTCTAATATGTCTATCTGAATTAAATAGCCCCATTAGACCTCAATTCATTGCAACCAGTCTAGTGTACAAAATAAAAAATGAGCACTCACAATAAAATAAAATAAAAGGAGCAATGTAAAATAAAAAAAAGGATGAAAAAAATGAAAAAATAAAATAAAAAAATGCATAGCAAAATCGGAAAGAATAAAAAATTAAAATAAAAATAAATAAAAAATAAACAGCATAGCTAAATCAGAATAAGGAAGAAAAAAATTGGAAAAATAAATTAAAAAAAAACAAGCATGATTAATGAAAATAGGAAAAGACAAAATAAGGAAAATTGGTGGGATGAAGTGTGGTGGTGGAGGAATCTCGGCGTACGACTCCTGCGATGATGCCCACCACCTCTCGTCGCCGGCGTCCATTCTCCGCTTCCGCAACAGTCTTATCAACGTCGAGAAACCAGAAGACGAAATGACGAAACGAGAATCGCGATGAAGACCAGCGCCGTTGATTCCGCCGCGCCGATTGGACGATGGATCTGCGACTCCTCCCGCTTTGTGCCTCTGAATCTCCATCAATGGCTGCGCCGCCGCCTTGATTTGGAAGATCCGCCCCGATCTGGAAGATCGGTTGCTCCACCTCCGCCGACGGGTCAGGACTGTAGCAGCGGAAGCTCAGGGCGGAGGCCGAGTAGCTTGGTGAGGTGGAGGTCGGCGACGGGCAGAGAGATTCTTCCATTTGTGAGCAGAGAGAGAATTTTGGGGGAAAATATTCAGGGTTTCAAAAAAATGAAAACGAGAAATAGGGTTTTGTGTTTCAAAATTCAAATATTAATGGGTAGGGGTATTTTGAGGTCAAAAACCAAAAGATGGATTTAATTTGAGTTTCTTATGTTGGTGGACAAAATTTAATGTCCACTAACTTAAATGGACATATTTCATGCATTATCACTTTTAAAAATATGTTAAAGGTTCACACATCTGCACCAATTAAAGGATGACGTCAACCTTTTGAATTCTCAACTTTCTTTTTTTCAGGTCAAATGTATGTAAAAATGAATACATTAACCTAATGAATTATATATCAAATCTAGCTAATAGTATTACGCTGTAAACAAGCTACAACTAGAAATGCAAAATTATTGGCCCCCCACGGCCCGACCTCACCGGGCCAAAGAGAGATTTTGGCCCGGGTTTCAGCCATGCCTAATTCGTGCCGATACGCCCAAGCCCACATGGGCGATGGAAAAATGGACTGGACAGTAAAGCCCGGCCCCGACAAAATCATCTTTGGATTTCCCAAATGCAAATTCCCAAAAATGATAAAGAAATTTTTACCTTTTCTTTTGGTATATTCAGTAATTACACTATATTTATATGCTGATCGGCGGTCTCAAAATTCAAAATTTTTCTTTTTTTATTTTAAAGCATTTGGACTTTGAGACCGTTGGAAATAGTCGGAAAAGGCCAACCGCCAATGGGAGTAGATGCCGCCGGTCGGCCTTTTCTGGCGACCGTTGCCGGCGGTCCCAAAGTCCAAATGTTTCTTTTTTCACATACAATATTCCTATGACTTTGAATATTTCACCCATTATAAATTCATTCTAATTTCGAATTAAATCATTCCAAAAATTAAATCATACCAAATTATAATTAATTACATAAATTCCTAAACAAAGAACCAAGCATATAAATTCGATTTTTAAAATCATAAAGACTTTAAAATAAAATAAAAAAATAAATTATATATTCATACAATCTTACTATAAGAAAATGGAGTTGTCTTTCTCAACACTCCTTCCTATATTTTCCCTCCCAAAAAATATCTAATCAAAGCCAATCACGATTCTATAGATTAATAATATAAAATAATATTGTATTGAAACCATAGAAAAGTTTTAGTTAGCACTATCTCTAAAAATATTAAGTTACATATTAAGAATAAAATAAATATTTAAGTAATGTATTTATTTATAAAGTTTCGATATGTGGCATATTTATATAAAATACTACGAAATTTGTAATTCAAAAGAGAATTATATAAAGGGAGTAAAAGAAATATGTATATATATGTAGTATAAAAAAAATATGGAGTACATTTTATGTACTATAATGCATGTTATATAGAATTATAATTCATCGTTTATCATTATTCATTCTCGGTAATCATTATAATGAATATATATTATGATAGTGTAAAGTGGAACTTTTTTATATGAATACTACATCTTAAAGTGGAAGGTATCTATTTTTTTTTTATGAAGGACGAAAATAAAAAATATACTCATTTATCATGGACAGAGGTAATAATATCTAATAACTTGTGTATATTCACAGACACATATAAGTGCAGTGCATGAATTTACTATCAAGATTGTGAATATATCAAATACAAAAAAATTGAGTTCCATATCAATGAGGTTACCATAGTATTATCTAGATATTTCATATCAAAAAAAAAAAAAATCTATATACAAGCCCCCATCATCAAATTGATCATAAAAAAATTATATCGAATTAGAAATTAAAAAAATATATTCATTTTGACAGAGAGCTTTTTTTTTAGTGTTCGCCTCTACATAATTATACATGCATATATTTATGATATGAAAAACTTATTAAATTTATAAAATTAAAAAGAACACACCAACTAATATACAAATTAAATTATTCAAAGAAAAAAAAAAAGACCCATAGTATTAGGGGGGGGGGGGGTAGGGGAGAGCACTATTAGCCGAAACCCGAAAACCGAACCGAAACCGAACCGAAATAAAAATTCGGTTCGGGTTATTCGGGTTTTTTTTACAAATTGGGGATTATTCGGTTGTGCTATTCGGGTTTCGGGTTGAAGTTCGGGTTCGGGTAAAAAAAATTTTAAACCTGAAAACTCGAAACCCGAATTTATATTAGTTAGAATTATTATTAATTTATATATTTATATAAAATTCATAAAACTAAAAAAATAACTAGGTTTTCATTCTTCTCTTCTCTTCTCGGTCTGTCACGCCCCGATTCCTGTGAACCCGGGTGTGACGGGGGTTGGATTAAAGAAGCGGGGAAGAAAGGGGATAATATTAATTTATGACCATTTTACGGGTATCTTAAAACGTAAAATGAGACTATAAAGAAAATGGTGGGGTAAACCGGCTTTCAGTAAACTAGAGGAGTCGACATCCACTTCGAAAAATGGGATAACCATAATTGAGTGGGAATTCGAGCTTCCAAAAGGAACTGATACACGGCACTCTCCATCCAACAATAAGTAAAATGGGAAGAGAGAAATAAGTTTAGAAAATAAAGAAACCATATTATATAACTAGAGGGTTGGAAGATGACGCCCTCGACTTATTTATTATCACTAAACTAGTAGTCTTGTTATCAGAGTTTTAAGCAAAATAGCATAACGGAAACTTAATAAGGCCCTGCAACAATCCCCTGCCTCAGCCTTGCTACACATCACCTGCTTCCAGACCTGAAAACATTTGAAAGAGTTTTGGACTGAGTACTTGAGTACTCAGTGGATCATGCCCTTTTGGCAAGCATTTTGAAAACTAGCAATCTATCCATACATGGTATATCAAGAGGCTTGCAGAAAACAACTCTTGAAAATACAAATATCATTTTGGGGTGTGTGATGTTCATTCTTGGACTCAACCAAGGCTACAAATCACCTTTGGTTCATCTAGACCGGGTTCAGGGTCGAAACCCTAAATAATCCCAGTACTTGCAGAAAACCCGAGCCGAAACTCAAGGAATTCGCCATTAGTTACATACGATGGTGATCAAGGCACCATATGTAACCGGGGTGCGCACAATTCAAAGTTAGTATATCTAATACTAACAATGAATCTCGATCGATCCATAGAATCATTTCTTGGAACATACACACAAAACATTTTTATGGATAATTGCATTTTTAAACATAAAAACTGTATTTAAAACATCGCATGCGTTTTGAAAATATTTTAGACCCACCTGTAACTTGTAGTTTGGAACAACTTGGAGAGTAGCTCTAGACTGATAAACTATCTCTCGACTCCTTGACCTTTCTATGTGAAGGTGCTATGTGTATAATATAGAATATTTTCTTAGAGGAATACTTGATGAAATAAACTATGTTACTCACCTATTTATAGGAGTAAAAATATTGACGAGTCATCACTAGACTATTCTAGTCACTACTCTACTTTGATACGTGAAGTACATCTGTAAAAAAAACATGAGGTGCGTAGCTGTTATGTATCTTACACCTCATGGTAATAATAGATCAAAGTTATATCCTATACCAGCTACATGTATACACGTATTTGGATAGGACTTCGCAGATTCAATCAATTTAAATATTACTATTTCCCTTATACATGACATGCACATATATATAAAGTAAGTAGTTATATATTAACATACTAATTAATGACCTTTCCACAATATTATATTGCTACTAATTTACGTAAACTCGTTTCTTAACTATTTATGTATCTAATATAGATTACTTACACATATATACTATATAATATTGATATAGATGTACTTTAATCATTTTCAAAGTTTTGTTTCATTTATACATAATGTACGTAAATGTATATAATACATGCATGCATTTTGATATATCTACATATATATTATATCTATATTAAATAATCATAAGTAAATCCTTTAGAAAAAAAATATATAGAGACTATCTACATAATTATATATATATATAAATCATACTCACATATAATTAAGATTCTATAAGTAGTTACTCAATATATATTTCCTTGACACACACACACATATATATATACATATTTGGTGTGCAAATTATCTTATTCTTCTCATAGACTTATTGATTTTAATAAGACTGAAATTAAGTAAATCTACCCATAAAAATTCGGGATATTACATCCTTCCCTCCTTAAATAAAATTTCTTCCTTGAAATTTGTATACCTATAGACTGAAGCTCAGGATACTGAGTCTTTATCTTATCTTCTAGTTCTCATGTTGATTTTTCTTTTCCATGGTGATGCCATATGACTTTTACTAAAGGTATTTACTTTTTCCTCAGAACTTGGACCTTTCGGTCATGAATCTGGAATGGTTTTTCATCATAGCTTAGTTCTTGGGTTAAGACCAATTCATCACAATTAATTACGTGGAAGAGATTGTGTACGTCTACACTGTTGGGCGATGAAACCAACTCATAGGCCACATGGCCTATTCTGTCTCAGATCGCGAAGGGTCGGTCCTACATACCTAGGATGAAATTTGCCTACTTACCGAGGCGTATCACTCATTTGGTAAGAGAAACTTTTAAGATAAACACGATCCCAAAATCTTAAAATTCTAGGTTCTAGAGATCATCGAATCTCCTAGTGCAACTCTAATATTAAGATCGCAATCGGAAAATTTCATCTTAATGTGTAAACTTAAGCAAGCAAACTTAGTAATAAATGTGTGCAAAACTCCTATATTGAGCAATGCCAGAACAGATAGACCATCTAAGTGGATTATACCTGGTAGGTTTCCTGGAGCGCGTGCAACCTGTTGTTGATCTAGGGCATAGGCTCTTGCTTGCTGGGGTGGTCTTTGGTTCAGTGGTGGATTTATAGGTGGTACTTGCTTAAGAGGTTGAGGGAAGGGATTCCATGCTCCCCTCACGTCTCTTTGTGTTGGACAATTCTTAGCAAAATGTCCAGGTCGGCCACACTTATAGCATGTATCCATGCCCTGCCTACATTCTCCAGAATGGGGCTTTTGGCACTGTGGGCATAAATGTTTGCCCTTGCTCGGATACTGTGATGGCTGTTGTGGTTCATAACCTTTCCAAGGTTTCTTTCCATTGCCATTGTTATTATTGTTCCCACTATGATCTTCCCACTTGCGCTTTTCTTGAGACGGCACATGTGTGGGTCCTCTTTCTTTCTCGATAGGGAGTAGGGATTCAACAGTAAGAGCTCTACTCAAAGTTTGTGCATACGTGAGTGGCCCTACACTAGCCAAAGCTATAGCAATCTCTGGGCAAAGTCCTGCCCTAAACTTCTGAGCTCGTTCAGCATCAGTACTTACCAAATGTGGGGCATAACGAGAAAGCTGATTGAAATAACGATCATATTTTGTAACGGATCCCTTTCTCTGTATTAGATTCCAAAACTCATTAACTTTCTTCTGTTGATAGCAATCAGGAATGTATTTTTCATATAGTTTATTCTTAAAATCTTCCCATGTAAAATCTTCCCATTCTTCATCAGAAATTGTATGTCTAACAGCCTCCCACCAGAAGTCGGCCTCATCTACCAACTGGTAAGTGGCACATGCAACCTTTTCATTTTCTGGGCACTTGATGTATTTAAAAATTCGCTCAATACTTCGGACCCATCTTTCTGCGTCAGATGGATCGCCCAACCCATCAAAGGTAGGTGGTTTCTCTTTCCTAAATTTATCATTTGCGCTTCTTAAGTTTATCGGATCATCTTCGGGTTCGGGAGCTCTATGACCTCTCAACATCCTAGCCATCTATGAAATTAGGTTGATATTAGTTGATGAAAAATGGTAATAATGTTATACGGACGGTGTTAAGGAAAAGAAATCCAAATAACACAAAAAAAAGTATAACATTGGATACACAAAATGCCTTGCTTAGAGGACTTTTGGATATATACTGTTGAGAGCACATATATATACAATCAAAATTGGCTCGTTGTGGCAAAGAAAGATAGCTTGATTATCTATCTAGAAAGGTTGGGAGGGTCCTATACAAAGATTATCCTTACCAACCATATATGTACATATCACATCATTATTAGTCATTGTTTCAGGCCTCTCCCTCTGAATCAACTGGTGGTGTTTCTGGCTCATTATATTCTTCTCCATCATGAATATCCATATCTCCTTCCTCAGCGAATCCTAACCTCTGTGACCGTCGGCCCATACGCCATCCTAGACCACTTCCTAGTATGATCCCTCTCTTTCGGGAACGGGGTTGAGCCGTTCGACCTAATAGTATTTTACTCTCTCGGATTTGCTCATCTAGAACCCTCATCCATCGTTCCCATTCTTCATCGAGGTTTATCACCTCGGGTTCATCCTCGTCGGATGATATGTTTATTACCATTGGCACTTCTACTGGCCGTATCGGCGCTGGTGCTATCATTGGTGGAGTCCTAGGTGCAAGGGAATCTATATGAGTTTCCTCAATGTTCCCTCTCTCCCTCCCCCTCGTAACATTAGATCTAAGTGGTGGCCTTATACTGCAAGAATATTCTATATGAATATAATAACGCCTTTAAGTAAATGTTGAACTTAAAAGCACTATTTTAAGGTTTAAGCAAGTATACTTAAACTATAATCTTCTTTAGGGGTTATTCTTCACTAGACCAAATAGGTTTCTTATTTCCCTAGTGACCATATCATAGATCCTCAACTTTAACTAGAGAATCATATCCATATATAATACTGGTGCTATTTTTATAAAATAACACACTATTGAAATAACATTTGCATAATATACATGACTATTTGTATTCCTTCTCATCATCTAGGAACAAAGTTCCACATAATTACTTGTACTTGAAAAATCAATTCATGGAAACTCGATGAGTTTCATCATATCTGGTGTTTCGTAAAACACAATCATTTCTTAGAATGCCTGAGAAAGTAACAACCAATTTCATGCAACATGCTTCATATAATATACAAAATTAAATGTACCTTAGCTGGAGCAGATGATGGCAAGCTGAGGGTGATTGTTGCTTAACTAACATAGCTAGAATTAATATTCTAGACTAGACATAGACTAAGGTCTCAGAGTCTTCCGCTCTGATACCACCTTGTCACGCCCCGATTCCTGTGAACCCGGGTGTGACGGGGGTTGGATTAAAGAAGCGGGGAAGAAAGAGGATAATATTAATTTATGACCATTTTACGGGTATCTTAAAACGTAAAATGAGACTATAAAGAAAATGGTGGGGTAAACCGGCTTTCAGTAAACTAGAGGAGTCGACATCCACTTCGAAAAATAGGATAACCATAATTGAGTGGGAATTCGAGCTTCCAAAAGGAACTGATACACGGCACTCTCCATCCAACAATAAGTAAAATGGGAAGAGAGAAATAAGTTTAGAAAATAAAGAAACCATATTATATAACTAGAGGGTTGGAAGATGACGCCCTCGACTTATTTATTATCACTAAACTAGTAGTCTTGTTATCAGAGTTTTAAGCAAAATAGCATAACGGAAACTTAATAAGGCCCTGCAACAATCCCCTACCTCAGCCTTGTTGCACATCACCTGCTTCCAGACCTGAAAACATTTGAAAGAGTTTTGGGCTGAGTACTTGAGTACTCAGTGGATCATGCCCTTTTGGCAAGCATTTTGAAAACTAGCAATTTATCCATACATGGTATATCAAGAGGCTTGCAGAAAACAACTCTTGTAGGTCCCGATAAATAGGTCATTGGTGTATGGGGGGGGGGGGGGAAATACACCAATTCGCCAACAGTTTTAACTTTAAAAACAAAATCGATCTTACTGAGTTATCAGCTCAGCTTATCAGTACAGCTCGGTTTATCCAGCTCAGTCAGTAAACTGGTGAGCTTGCTAAACCGAACTGTGTGCAGAAGTTTGGTGGACAGGTTGGCTACCTCTTAGAAAATTCTTTCTTTGATCTGGATCTTTGTGCAGGTTGATTATATCAATGAAGTGCAATGTAATGAAGGTTAGTTGAACATTGTAAGGTCGACTGTAAATAAAAGTTAAAGAGAGAGAGATCGAGACAGTCGATTTAGCGTGGTTCGGGAAACGTCCCTACATCCACGTCAGATATCGTCGTATCTGAAATTCCTTACTTCTCTCTTATTTATACTGGCTGAGTACCAGCCTCAACCTTCGTCAATCTTTAGACTTGAGCCGAGCACGAGTTCTGGGTCGTGACCCTTACAACCTTTCATACATTCTTACATACAACCTTGCAGCTAAACTAACAGATTCTTCTTTACTTGGACGAATATGTAGTAAGCTTGTGGAGAGTGTTCTGTGAGGTTCCAGACTCAGAAATCTTGAAGGTCTCAACACTTGGGAAATGGCTTGGATTCGAGTGTTGAGTTTGGCTTTGAAGCGTAAAGATTTCTGGATAGATTTGGCTTTGAAGCTCTGGTTTCCTCTCTCTATTTTTCTCTCTTCCCCGTTTATTTCCCCTTTTTCCCTTTTCTCCACACCGATTCTGGGATGGCTTGAAGTATTTATATGACTCCAATTTGAATTAGAACTGTTGGAGTTGCAGAGGTGTTAGAACCGTACTGCTGACTGGACTTCTAGCCGTTGAGGTTTTCTGTACAGCTTGAACCATCGAGGTTGGCAAGGCACAACTTAGGTCGGACTGGGAAGGTCGACCTTTTGTACCTCAAGCTGTCTTTTTGTTTTCTGTGGTCTTCAAGCTTGATCTTTGTATTAGAATCTTCACCTTGAGAAGCTGTTGACTAATAGCAGTTTGACTCACAGCAGCTTAACTAAGCATATTAGCTTTAGCAGGTTGGCCTAAGCAGGTTCCTCAGCATGCAGGTTCCTCAGCACACAGGTTCCTTATCATGCAGGTTCCTCAGCATGCAGGTTCCTCATCATGCAGGTTCCTCAGTATGCAGGTTCCTCATTATGCAGGTCCCTCTCAGGAGGTTGGCATCAGCATGCAGGTTCCTCAGCATACAAGTTCCTTAGTATGCAGGTTCCTCTCAGGAGGTTGGCCTCAGCATGCAGGTTGGTCTCAGGAGGTTGGCCTCAGCATGCAGGTTCCTCAGCATGCAGGTTGGTCTCAGGAGGTTGGCCTCAGCATGCAGGTTGGCCTCAGCAGGTTACACGAGCAGGTTGACTAAGGAACAGGTTGACAGATTGATCTAACTAGGTACAAGGTTGCACTACCAACCTTGATCTTTACATGGAGCAACCTGTCCGAGTTAAGCTTGACTGATCCAAACACAGAGATCAGTTTGTTCCTATCAATCCTATAACTAAGTGTGGTTTCTAATAACATCATCAAAACTAAACTAAACAGGGTTCCCAACAACTCTTGAAAATACAAATATCATTTTGGGGTGTGTGATGTTCATTCTTGGACTCAACCAAGGCTACAAATCACCTTTGGTTCATCTAGACCGGGTTCAGGGTCGAAGCCCTAAATAATCTCAGTACTTGCAGAAAACCCGAGCCGAAACTCAAGGAATTCGCCATTAGTTACATACGATGGTGATCAAGGCACCATATGTAACCAGTGCGCACAATTCAAAGTTAGTATATCTAATACTAACAATGAATCTCGACCGATCCATAGAATCATTTCTTGGAACATACACACAAAACATTTTTATGGATAATTGCATTTTTAACATAAAAACTGTATTTAAAACATCGCATGCGTTTTGAAATTTGGACCCACCTGTAACTTGTAGTTTGGAACAACTTGGAGAGTAGCTCTAGACTGATAAACTATCTCTCGACTCCTTGACCTTTCTATGTGAAGGTGCTATGTGTATAATATAGAATATTTTCTTAGAGGAATACTTGATGAAATAAACTATGTTACTCACCTATTTATAGGAGTAAAAATATTGACGAGTCATCACTAGACTATTCTAGTCACTACTCTACTTTGATACGTGAAGTACATCTGTAAAAAAAACATGAGGTGCGTAGCTGTTATGTATCTTACACCTCATGGTAATAATAGATCAAAGTTCTATCCTATACCAGCTACATGTATACACGTATTTGGATAGGACTTCACAGATTCAATCAATTTAAATATTACTATTTCCCTTATACATGACATGCACATATATATAAAGTAAGTAGTTATATATTAGCATACTAATTAATGACCTTTCCACAATATTATATTGCTACTAATTTACGTAAACTCGTTTCTTAACTATTTATGTATCTAATATAGATTACTTACACATATATATACTATATAATATTGATATAGATGTACTTTAATCATTTTCAAAGTTTTATTTCATTTATACATAATGTACGTAAATGTATATAATACATGCATGCATTTTGATATATCTACATATATATTATATCTATATTAAATAATCATAAGTAAATCCTTTAGAAAAAAATATATAGAGACTATCTACATAATTATATATACGTATAAATCATACTCACATATAATTAAGATTCTATAAGTAGTTACTCAATATATATTTCCTTGACACACACACACACATATATATATACATATTTGGTGTGCAAATTATCTTATTCTTCTCATAGACTTATTGATTTTAATAAGACTGAAATTAAGTAAATCTACCCATAAAAATTCGGGATATTACACGGTCACTCCGCAGTCGAGTCTCGAACGGCCGCAAAAATATTATTAGTATTGAGTTTGGATGGAAATTAATATTGAGTTTGGATGGATTATGGATAATTTTGCTATTATGATTTTATTTAAGTAAAAACAATATTAGTATTGAGTTTGGATAGGAATTAGTGTTAATTAAATTTAGAAGTGAATAAAGCAAAATATATATTTTCTATATTTTTAAAATAATTCAGATTTCGGGTAAAAACCGAAAAAACTGAAATTATTTTCGGGTTTTAGGGTTCGGGTTTTTTTCAATTCGGGTTCGGATTCGGGTGTATTTTTTTAAATCCGATTTTTTTTCGATTTTTCATTTTTTACTAAAAACACGACCCGAAACCCGAATACTTGGGGGGGGGGGACACAAGAAGTGAAACCCCCTTCAATTAAAAAATTTCACATTAAATGGGACCCCCAATAAAAAGTTGTAAATGGGACCCCCAATTTTCACATCACTTTTATTTAAGGGATAGTTCACATGCCCTCTTTAAAAGAGGGCATTTTATCCCATTAAGAGAAAAAAATATATTCAAAACCAATATTCTTTAATTTATTATGTTTATTAGTATATATGATATTGAAATGAACTATTAAGTCTAAAACCAAATGAGAATGAGAATGGCCATATACTATGAACAATTGTAGTGAATTGGGTTTAATGGATGTTTTCTTTTTAACGGTTGAATCAATACAGTTTTTTGAATATATGTAGAGAATAAAATAACAAAAATGGACTAGTAAATTGGAAAGATCTAAGCTATTAACCCAGTTTCTTGAATATATATGATGTATAAAATCATGAAAGTTCACTAATAGGTTGGGACAAAGGGAGTACTAAACACCAAAATGTAATTCTCAATATAAGATGGTTTTCAACGAAAAATACAATATAGAATCACTCGGTAACTTTCCTTGTATTTCAATTATACTTTTGGTTAGTATTTTGAAGGTAGATACACCTTACATAAAATGGTGAGCTTGGGGGAAAAAGAATAAATATAAATATTACTTGATATATTTCTAACTAACCTATAGTGATGAACTTCTTTCGAAAAAGAAAAACCTATAATGGTGAAGCAAAATAAGAAAATGGGAATAAAAACAACCATTTACTATCAACTTCTTACTCATGCAAGAACGTTGGAGCTGTCTTAATACCCAAACATCGACATTTCTTCGTTGCTCCAACCTTGTTTCATCTGTAACAATTGGCTCCTAAGGCTGAATTCTTTCACCTGCCATACATATTCAACCCCATGAGCTATTTCTTGAGCTAAATCTTACAAGAATCATGAAAGTAAAATGCCAAATCATAAACTGTACTGCAGAAGATTTCTTAATCCAGCCTAGAACATTTCTCATTAATGCTGGATCAGTGGATTGAAAACAGGGTAAAGTTATTTTCTACTATCCTCGTGTTTTTATTGACAAGAATTTAACAATTTAATCGCAGAAAGAAGGGAAGATAACAGGATAGTAATAACATTTTGATACTTTGAGCATAGTGCTTGTTCTCACCTGCAATTCAGCTATGGAGCTCAAAATTGATTCGTATTCGTCAAACAAAGCGCTCTCCTGTATTGCTACATAAGCAAGTTCAGTCATCAAGGAGTTCACTCTATCCACCTGTATCATTACAGTGCGCTTCTTAGAGGATGTTACATGGATGATAACAATAAGAGTGTCCCATATAAATGTGAAGTAGTTGTAAACTACTTTACATCAAATTAAACATGTAAGAAAATCGTCTACTATTCACCCCGGAAAGTGGAAGAGAACAAAATAAGGCACAATCCACTAGCTGAACTTTCGTGGTTCAGCATTCCTTGAGGCAATGCTGCAATCCTTTTATACAGCAGCAATATAGTTTAACTTTTATATGCAAACCTATCAATTATATTCATCGTTGCCCCATAAATTATGCCAAGTTTGTCTCAGAATATGGTTTAACTAGAACCAGATGATAATATTAGGAACTGATGGCCTTCAGAGAATCCGCGACATGGTCATTAATTTACTAAAGGAGCAAGTGACGAATAAAAGAGATTACGTCATTTCAGAAATTATATAAGTGGCCCATCTAGCAAAGGGGAAAGAATATGAAAATTCCATACAGTACAATATTTTTTCCCCGTCAGTGTATGTACATAAACACAATATGCTTCTGAAAATTCTGTATCAATATTTACCCCATATACGGAATGTTCCTTAACGGCTAGGTATATGGTATACATGCTAAGATGTAGAACAAACATTTCGAGACCATCCTAGTTCCTACAGTTGTCTATGTCATTTGCTGATCATATTCTAACATAAAAGTCAAAACGATATGATAAAAATGAGTCGTACAACTCATACTAAGGTAATATTTCACGCAAAACCTCACCGGTCGTCAAGCCACCAAATCCACAATATCTACAGGCAACTATTATTGCTTGAGCAAGTATGCTACTTGTAAGAGAACAAGTTCATGAAATTCCACCTCATCAAAATCAATATACAGTGAGCTGCTTCCAGATGTTAACCTAGAGTTACTAAGCCGAAAAATTCACACCAACTCCTAATAAGATCACTTGGTAACCATCCAGAAAATGGATAAAGTTGTAATATGAGAAGCAACCTAAACAATCGGGCAAAAATAGGTCTGCTCATGCTGGATCAAATAAGTTACTATATTTTTAAGTAAAATACAGAAGTAAATTAATCAGAAGACATTATATCATCATTATCCTAGACTAGGATCAAATTAAAGACAGAATTATGTCACCTCCAAGAGTGTGGAACCTAAGGAGGACCCCAATGCCTGCATCACATCAACAGCAGAGCATACAGCCGCCTTGATGGTTTGAATATCACCCTGAAAAATATAGATACAATGAAGATGCTTTCTCTTTTACAAAAATTTCTGTTCATTTTTCTTTGATAAACTTTACCATCGAAAGTAGTTCAACAACATACCCTTGCTCCTCCTATGACTGGAACGCGAACTGTGCTAGCTTTCAAATCCTGAATAGCTGAAGTTAATGAGCTATCATGATCCGTTTCAGCTGAAGCCCACTCGTCAAGACAAAAAATCTGAACATGTTTAATTTGAATTAGAAAATGCACGAATCCTTGGGCAAGCAAAGAATAGTATGACGTGAAAGGATTAGCATTACACATAATCTTGTGCTGGGGATAAATAAGGAGAAATTTACTGTCTAGGCTAGTTGAAACTGAGTGCCGAAAATAGGGAAAAACAAACGATAATGCATATCATGAATTGTTTCATAAAATAAATGATAAAAATAGCATCAAAGGAACTTGAAATGAATTGAAGCAAGCTGCTAATTAGGGTCAAAATAAGGGATGCATTACTTGATTATCCAAAATCGAATAAAGCTTTAACTTGAGCTTCATTTGATGGATTTCAATCCGTTTCTCCATTATTGAGTCCCAAAGAATAGTGGTTGCCGTCCAAACACTGCACAATACTTTCTGTACCATTCAAATCAAATGAGAGGCTTAAAATATATGGGAGTTTGTTAAGAACAAATAAAACGAAAAGGAAAGAGATCAAACGTATTGAGGAGTAGAGAAACATGATGTGGTTAAATCGAAAACTAGCTAATAAGATAGAAACAAAAAACAAGAATACAAAATGGAGTTCCAGGAAGTTTGATGTCTGCAGTAATCGTGCATCCTAGAGAACAGTAGAAATTGTTCTGATTATGGGAAATACTAATAGCTGGAATCAAAAAGAATAAAGAGAACACAACTAAGATGCAACATTTAGAACTTGATATAGCTCAAACACGATAAGCTACCTCTGCTTTTATTTTCTGGGCTACCAACGCATCATCACTCTGAGCATTTGCATATCGCCATTGCAAGAGTCTATTGTATAAAAGCCGCAAGTTATGGACATCTTCAATGTGATTTGCATTTTTCTTCGCATGTCTGATATCAGCAATAAAACTAAGAACAGAAGTCGAGCTAAGAAGTTTTCTGGTGGGGCTGGAGGGTCTTATCCGAGCAGGGCTGGGTCCTCTAGAAGTATTGGCAGCCTTTGCTTTAGAGGGACTCATCCATCTAGACACAGAAGACAATACAGGGAGCAATCCAAGACTTGGAAGACGTCTAGAAGTTCCATCTGCTGAACTTGAAGAATCAGGCCTTGCCATCTGCACTGAACTATCATCAACCGAACACTCATTCACCGATGCTCTTCCACTCTCATAACTGGATGCTAGCATTGGCAATTTGACAAAAGGTTTACTCGTCCCACCAAGAGATGGTATCCTGGGGGAAGGTTTACCTGTTTCTGAATGGTATGAAGATGAAGTTTTGCTAGTCTTATCAGTCAAATCAGTACTTCGATTCAAAACAGGGTTCCCATGCAGAGAAAGTCTCCTGAGTGAAGAAGTATCAGTTCCCGAATAGGATGAAGATGGAGATCTGCTTTTCTTATCAGCTAAATCTACACTTCTACTCATAACAGCACCGCCATCCAAAGATAGTCTCCTAAACGGAGGTGTAGCTGTTTCCGAATGGGAAGTTAATGAAGTTTTGCTTTTCTTATCTGGCAAATTGATACTTCTATTTAGAACTGCATTTCCATCCGGAGATAGTCTCCTCGGGGACGGAGCACCTGCTCCCCAACTGGATAAAGATGAGGTTTTACTCGCCTTATCAGCCGTGTCCATATTTCTATTAGGACCAACTGTGCTATCTAGGGATAGTCTCCTGAGGGAAGGTGAACCTGTATCCAAACGAGATGAAGATGAACCTTTGCTCGTCTTATCACCCAGGTCGATAGTTCTAGAAAGAATGGCGGCGCTATCTGGAGATGCTCTCCGGCTGGAAGGCGAAGTTTTGCTTGTCTTATTAGCCAGGTCTGTACTCTTATTTGGATTGATCCCATCCAGAGATAGTCTCCTAAGGGAAGGTGAAGTTACTTTGATTTTCTTATCAGTCGGGTCAATAATTTTGCTCGAGGCAGTCAACACTTTCCCAGCTGTTGGCCATCGATCAACGGGTTTATAATTCTCAGATTGACCAACAGAATTCTTACCTCTAAGTGGACTGTGTTTCCTTTCTGGTGTTGGCTTTCTTGAAACTTCAGTCTCTCTATGAGCAACATTCAACGATTGCCTTAGAGTGCGATCAGGGACTGGTTTTTCTTTCTTACTAATAGGAGCAGAATATGTATCGGATTGGAAAGAAACATTTAGGCTCCGCATAGTTGAAGGCCATAAGGACTCTGGAGGTAATTTGTTGCCTGCTACCTTTCTTGATGCCAACAGCGATTCAGCAACCGCATCCTGAACTGGTGTTGATGGAGATCGAGGCGATGAAGGTCTAGAGGGACGTTTTCTTTCAGCTGTTACGGCCCTCTTTGCTGCTGCAGAAACAGTTAAGGTTGATGGTGTTTTAGTGGGCGTTGGCGAAGAGCAGCGTTTTGAAGCAGAGGGTGAAGATGGTAAAGGTGACCTATACCTCGAACGAACTTCTCTTGTGTGGACTTGGGGAATGGCTCCATTCTTGTTCTCAGCTGGAACCAGTGGTAGTCTTGTTATCTCACCTGCAGATTGCTTCTGTAATGCTTGCTCTGGTTCATAAACATCCATCAAAACTAGTGGAAATTAGTCCGCAATCCGCATTGATGGCCCTCTTCAATAACTGATGACAACCTTAAATATACTCCTTCCTAAGAGGCTTTCACTTAGCCTGAAAATCTGCAAATAAATTCACAGCCAGAAGTAAGATAGAGCAGATGAAGAGAGAGGGGGAAAAGAATGAGGCATGATGAAAAAGGAAAAAGATTCTAAAAGGAATGCATCTGTTTAAATTAAAGGCACCAAGATCTCAAAAGGAAGAATTTGAAATGAACTTTATGCACTCGACATCATCAAACTCAGCCAAAAGAAAGGGTAAAAAAGAAACAGCAAATAATTTGAAAAAAGAAATTCAAACAATATCTTATAAAACCAAGCAGCAGAAAGAGTAAATTCAAATCTTCCTCCAAAATGAGAAAGAGTAGGAGAAGGGTGGGGACAGAGAAGCAGTAGTGTGAGTTGGATAAGAGTGCATTTCTCTCTTGCCTTTTACTTTTCTATTATATGAATTTCCTTTTCTTGTTTCCTATTTCAATTCATGGTCCCCAGCCTTTTGTCCCTGTCACGAGAATGCCATGGTTGGCAAGGCTGGAGCTGTACATGCAATACACACACACACACGCAGAGCAAGTAAGATTCACATTAAGGCAACTTCTTTTCATGAAAGGGAATTCTCTGAAAATGATACCTTCACCTCTCTCTCTCTCTCTCTCCAGGAAGATGCTAAAGATATTAATCCCAATCAATGATCACAAAAAATGATATTCTGTCGCTCCTAATTTCTTGAATTGAAGAGGTCAAGACTCATAAACACGCACCCCAATGATCACATAAGCACAAAAAATTGAATTCCTCCACTCTCAACTCTCTTGCAAATTGGAAAGAAATCAAGAAATAAACCAAACACAAAAGGCATATTCATCTCAAATTCAAGCAGAAGACAGCAAACTTACTTCGAATCAACAATTAGATTCCGCAAGAAACCAACAAGATGGAGAATCCACTCTTCTTCTCGGTTTCCCAATACTGAAGTTAAGGTTTAAAAAAGTAAAATAATGCCCAAATCAATGATTAAGAATCTGAATTTTCTTTCTCTTTCCGCCATGACTGTAAACAATTCAAAGTAATTAAAAAGAAATGAGAACAAGGACATGGAGGCCACGTGCAGGAAGGATCATTGTCCATCCCCATGAATTTACACAACCCCATAAACACTACAGCAACAATAAAATAATCCTTCATACTGCTAAATATCATTAATTTACATTGATTAAGCATCGTTAAGGGCAGAAACTACTGAAAAAAATAATCAGGCATTGTCCTTTTTTGCATTTTCTTTCTGCGGATGCAAGAACAAAATCCGATGCAAATCGTTTTATTTAAAAAAACGAGGAACTTTCTAGTATTTTTCTTTTCTACATGAATAAATGTAGCAAGTAATGGTCTACGCTTTGTCAGATTTGTCCTCAAATTCTCCAGCATCTATAGATTTCTCCATTAATCTGCTCCATAAAAGAAGCTGCAGCTAAATCAGCATAAATTCCGCAGCTCAGAATTTCAAAAAATATTTGACGTTCTCCGATCAAAAAAACCTATCTAAAAGAAGTTTTCGCTCGATTTCACTCAAAACGAAAAACGGATCACCGATAAAGTTCGATTGAAACTGAATCACTGCATCGAAACATCAATTTTTTACAGATAAATGGCCCGTAATAAATCAAAAATAGATCGCAAACCAAAAGCTAGAACAAGTATTTTACCTTTTTCCGGCAACAATCAAAAAAAAAAAAAAAAAAAAAAAAAAAAAAAAAATTGTCGAAGAAAATTGATCGAGCGTGATTGAAAATGGTGGAAGTTTTCAGTTTAAGACGTTGGAAACTTGGAATGAAATACCGTGATTCGACAAGACGCGGCGATGACGATTCATTCAATATTCTTTTTTCATTATAAATAAATTCCCTGTTAATTTAAATTCATTATTATTAGTATTTAGTAGTATTTACTACCTCCATCCCATCATTCCCATGTAAGAAGTCCACTTTGCTTTATGCACGTATTTCCACCGAAACTTAGTACGGATTTTAAAATATAATTTTGTAGTATCGTTTTTTTTACGGGATACTATGAGTGTCATAGTATCCCGTAAAAAAATCGATACTACAAAATTATATTTTGAAACCCGTATTAGGTTTCGATGGAAATGCGTGTCAAATAGTAAAGTGGACTAAATATATAGGATGAAGGTAGTATTTATTTTGCTTTTGGGAGGCTTTATATTTTACTTTCTATATTTTGTCTTTTTCTAAAATAAATCTAATATTTACTAGAAACGCTCCAATGTCCACCGTGGGCACACTTAATATGTCCACCGGTGATATGGCAATGCCACGACGACAATATTTTTCATTAGGCTTTAGTTATTGTAGGGTTTAGTTTTTTATAATAAAATTTAATTAATTTTGATATATCTTTTATTAATTTCTTTATTTATATCAATGTCACGTCATCCGTGCAACGTGCCCACGGTGGGCATTGGATCATTACTATAATGTTTATACCAAAAATAATCTGGTGTTACTAATATATTTGTATTTTCTCAAAAAACAATGTAATTTCATATTCTAATGATCTAACCAAAGTGATGGGTGAAATAGTTATAATTATTGCATGTAACATTTATTACAATAGTAGCTTTTGGAAACTACCTTGCTTGCTGTAATATTTGAGATATTTCCTCAAAGAGAAAGAAAATTGAAAGATTACGTTATTTAGGGTTTTTTTTTACATGAAGAAATTCCGATGCTAAAATTATGTTGACATGATGCAAAAATGGAAAAGAAAAAATGACTCGGTTATTATTTGATAAAGTTTGTGCTAAATAGTATGGAAATAATTTCGTAAATTCTTATGTGTTTGATAAAATAGAAAGATACATAAATTTACAATATAAATACTAAAACAAGTAAATGACTTTTTTTAGTGTGATATTTTGCAGTTTATTTGGACATAATTATACATTGAACTATATGATTTTATGAAATTGTACATACTCGATGACGATATTCCATTATTTGCAATATATTTAAAATGGTATGCCTAGTAAACAAATAATTATAATCAAACTATCACCATCAATCATATATTTAGGAGAAGATTTCTATACCGTTCAATTTAAGCTATTCTACGTTTGAAATTTTCAAAAGAAAAGGTATATATATAATATATAAAGGTATATATTTATGTACGTACGTATATATAAAATTGTCGAGTTTGTCAATATCGTAAGTAGTGTGCGCTTAAAGTTAATAATATTCGTTTTATCCAATTCTTTCATACATAAAAAATGAGATACGAAATGACGGTCAATTAAAATAATTAATTAATTTAAAATGGTCTTTATCAACATCTAAAACATAAATATGTATACACGTACACACATATGTAAGATCATATAAAAAAAATGAGTTCACTGTAAAAAAAAAATCACAAATAATTTACACCACTTATCAATGTGTGATCCATGATCCAGATTAAATGGTTCATTATAATAGTATTGACATCATGATAACTCGTGCATTATAATATATTATTAATAATGCATTACGATAAATGATGCATTATACTTAATTAATTATGCATAAGATGCATCATTTTTTTTTCTAGTTTATATATAAAAATAAAATAAAAGTTCTTATCATTTGTATTTTGTTGCTGTTTTCATTCTCTTGAATTTAGGGGAATACTGAAAACGATCGTTTCTTATAATCGTTATGTTCAATACTTTTCAAAAGAACCAAAACGAAGACTACGAAGATAATATGTTATTTACACTACGTAATTATTAAAAACATAATATACATTAATAGTGATATAATATGTTTTGACATTACATAATTATTTAAAAAATAACATACGTACTAATTAATAGTGATATAGTAATGATCATTTAGCTCTGCTCTTCCCTTCTTTTTCATCACTTCGTTTCATTTTTTTGTGTTTCACTTCGCTCATCCACAATTCATTTTATTTTCAGATTAATTACTATATTCCTTAGTTGTTTAGTCAACAATCGTTTATTGGATGTATCCCGCTTACTTTTCTATTGAATCTCAAAATTTCACTAACTCGTTAATATTTTATTCATTTTGGCTATTTGACTTTATATAATCAAATTGTGAAATTAATAATATTTCTTGTAGTCACAGGATAACACGCTATATATAAAAATACTATTTTGCGAGGCATGAAATAAATATAGTTCAGTTAAAATAAAAACTATAGTTATTTAGAGAAAAGAAAAAAGAATAAATGATCACTCTACAATCTACATGGAATTGATTACGTCAATAAACAAGTTGGCATTCGGAAGAAGAAGATATGAACATAATTTGCACATGGATTCTATCATTGTGTGTACCCACCTTCTTTTTTTAAATATTAAAATTTACGACACTTTTCGAAAAGTTATGATCAATTTGAGTGAAGGACTTAAATAATACTACGTAGACATAGTCAATACTTACTTATAACAAATCTAAGGATTATGCTTTAATTATGAGTTTTTATAAAAGGCGTTGACAGTAACTTAATTCTGTCCACTTTATTTGGATCACTCTGTTATTTATATTTTACATATTCAACAAGCGAGGCAAATATAATGCATGAAATGTACTATTAGTATATATAATTGATAAATTAAAAAAATGATTTGTTATTGCTAGTCATCTTTCGTGGGTACTACTCGTGTTTTGATTACTTTATATAAATTGATAATTAATTCTTATTTTTATTAATCTTTATTCTAATACCTAAAAAATAGTTTGTAACACCATAAAATTCACATATTACATAAAAATCAAATGTCGATTGTTTTTCTATCTATTTTTTTTTAAATGTGAGGAATAAAGAACAAATTGAGGTTTGATTTTTATGTAATTTATGAATGTAATGAAGTTATTAATAGTTTGTGGGTATCAAAATAATGATTAATAAAAGAAAAAGAAAAAGAAAAAAAAAAGCAAGATAAAATGGTAAAAACGCGAGCGATGGCCACAAAAGGTGTATACAAGACTTGCATATTATTTCTCATAAGAAATTAGAAATGATCTAGACCATTGACCATTGTGTGATTTATAGTCCAAAGTAATTGGTACATCATGATTGTACTTAGAATGCATTATGATGATAGATTCAGTATAATAATACTGACTATGCATTATGATACACGATACATTATAGTTGTATGTAATGTATATTACAGTTGTAAATAAGATGCTTATAAAAACCTACTTTTTTAGAGGATCTCAACCTTATATATATAAATTTTATTTGCGAATTGTACGATAAAAATTTGATTCTAATGGAACCAAAATCCAAATCCAAATAATGCACCTTCCTCAAAATTTGAAGATTGATTTTCTATTTATTGCATGTCTTGAATTATCATCAATTAAAAACTTATGAAACACAATTAATTAAAAATTAATTCGTATTACCTCATATTCAATTCAAAAACAATGTATTTAGATTTGAATGTTAAAAGGGCATGGTTAGAAATGTAATTATTTTAATAGAAATTACGAATAGTCATGGGTGGGTGACCGATATCAAATGATGGGAAGTCATGTGTCAAAACGAAACAACAAAAATAAACTAGCGTACTTTGACATGTTCTTTCCCAGTTGTAAATTTTTGATTATTTTATATTAATGTTTGTTCTTCTGCTATACTAAAAAAAACATGTTACTAGGTAATGACAAATTTCATGTGGGCTTATGATAATTTTTGTAGCAAAAAAAAGAACTAATACTTATTTTTTAGTGCCTCTTGTCTCATGGTATATGTACATTTACCGCGTTACTTGAGTTCAATCCTCTCCGTAATCATATTGATTTTTAATTTTCTTGCCACTTAGGAATTGGAATTGATTGAAGCTTAATATAATTTCGACATGATCTTAATTTAACACTATCATGCAAAATGTACTTATAGAACTTCATAATTAGAGTGTCCAAATGTGCAAATAGAAGTCAATTTCAAAAGAACCTCAAAACCATATATTCCGAATTTTCCGCTATCAAAATACACGTACCAAGAAAATAAGAAAATTTATATTTGTAACCTTATTTATTGTTTCCTTTTCTCTGTAGATCTATTGTGAGAAAAATAGCAAACACATCCACGATAAGTGCAATCTTTTGTCATTTTGATCAATCCGCAAAAATTGCACACTTTCTATTTTAGTAGATGACCTCACACGTTTATATTTAAAATTTCATCTCATCCCACTATTTACTAAAAAAATAGAAACCAACACTACATCATCCAATAAGTGCCCCTTTTTTCACTTAAAAAAATTTACCCGGTATCTACCAAAATTTCATTAAAACTCGTCTCACCAAGAGCATCACACACTTGGTGGACGGAATCGGTATTAAAAAAAAAGGTAAAATAGTAAACATATAATCATTTTACAATCAAACAGTTAAAAATGAGACACCTATTTATCAGGAAGCAAGAACACAATAAACATCCCCCACTTAAAAAAAGGAGTGGGTACATGAGAATATCCTTTTTGTCATTTGGAGAGAGAGAGAGAGAGAGAATGCAAAATGCAATTGGAAGAGGCACAGGCACGTATAAATGGGGTGGTCTGGAAATGAAAATGAAGTAATGAAGTTGCAGAAATATTTGTATGATGAAGCAATGTAAATAAGTAAATAAATATGATAATGGGTTTCTTTCTTTTCCTCAACTCAACTCAAGCAGTGCAGCAGCTTCTTCAATTCTACTACTACTACCAATTGGACCCACCATCTGTCTCCCTTGACTGGTAAAAATCATTTGCTCTCACCATGTTTACCTCTTCAAATTCATTATCATCTGCAGAAGTACTCAACCAAGAAAAAATAATTAAAAATAACTAAAAAATTAAAAGAAAAGCGTTAGGTCGAGCATTCGTAAAGAGCATACATCTCGAGTAGAAGGATGCATAAAATCAAATGAAAACTGAAATTGGTACAAAACACTTCTCTATTTTGTTCCTTCAAACTCAAGTTTTCTGTAAATTGTAATATTGTACTTATCTCAGAATTTAAAACTTCCTCCTTCCATTACAGAAGAAGAAGATGGAGGAGGAGGAAAGAAGAACAATCATCGATAGCCAACAGCACTACCAGCTCAAAAAAGGATGACGCAACGAAGATAAGAAGAGAAAACAATGACTTGATTGTTTCTCACTTCGACATGCCTAAGGGTTCAAACAAGGCCAAAGCTCAGAATATCATATCATATCTTATAAGTGTTACTTAGATATGTGCAATATATGGTTTTCAGAATCTAAAAAAAAAGAAACCTATGTTGGGGGTGTTTACTTTGGGTTCGAAAAGTAAAAAGAATATAGACTAAACTATGTAGTTTGATGGATCGAACAACTTTGAGCTCGTTGGATCAAGAAATCCATCAAATATCAATCATATGTTGGAAAACCAGTATGTGGCCCAAAATCAAAACGAAACCTTATAGTATCTCAAGGGAAAGGTTTTACTTCATCCTAAAAACTATTCAGACAAGGACTAGGAGATAGCCTGGCTACTGCCTCATATCCATTTTCACATGAAACGAAATGTAACCTTAAAAGAGCATAAGTCGAATCATGGTAAGATAAATCGTACGGTCAGATAAAAAAAATTAAAAATAATAGTCACATATCAAACTACTAAAGTATGACAAGAAAGGAAACCTTTTCTCAGTGTGAGGGCAAGAACAGCATCATTCTCAACCTGAAAAGATGCATCAAAAAATTGAATTTATAAGGTTCATAACCAAAACATTTATTAAAACTATTACAATTTTAGGAGCAAAAGCCATAATCAAACTCATGAGATTTGATTGAAGCTGTATGATCAGAGGAATACTTGCTGCAGTGTTATGTGTTTATTACATAAACTATAGAAAGTGAAGACAGACCTTTTGATCTGCAAGAGTTTTCGAGTCTTCTAACACTTCGCTATTTGGCATTTGGATCAAACGTTGATTGTTGACCGGTTGGTCAGTGAGTTCTTGCAGCTTCTCCTTAACTTGCAGAATTGTCTCACTCGGCACACATTGCAGAAAGTAAGTCGTCTTGTTGCGTTTTACGCGAATATACATCCCCTGCAACGTAAACAAATCAAGATGACCACACGATCAGTCTACAAACTGATAACACCTACAACAAAAGATCAAGAATCTTCACATACTCGTAATGACTCATATTCAATATCATGAAACACGAGTGTCGACATCCCTTATCAGTCAAATAGAAATATCAAACAAAATGGAACTAGCACGTTACACATGTGAAGATCGGTTGCACCGAAGAAAATCACTGTAAAACACTACACATAGACCATCTGAAAAATGATTTAACATATATACACAGCATATATATTTAGTGCAAAAGATTCAACTTCTTGACCTTTTAGCACTAATTACACATCCTATTTTCCATCCCTCTTCGGTTTTCTTCGAATTCGTTAAAACTATTAATCACCAATACATAATTCCTCAAACATCCAACTTTCTTGCTCATGTAGATAGTCAAGAAATTTCCCACGATAAATAAATATTTCCGAAAAAAAAGAAGAGGATTCCAACATTCTTCAACAATCCAAATTCCCCTTTCTTAACTAGTCATATTGCAGTTTTTAAGTATGATTTTTCAATCCATAATCAACCAAAGAAACTACTAACTGAAGTTTAAAAAAATTTAATTAAACAAGAGAAAACACTCAATGGGCCAAATTCGTTTCTACATTCGACGCCAATACGACTAAAATCAGTGAATTTCAAGAACCCCAAGTAAATGCGATGCGCAAAAAGAGATTCATCCCATCCCGATTGAATTACAATTGAGCCTCAAATTTGGGAATTTCGAAAGAGAGAATATTAATTGCAAACAGAAAACAGAAGCGTACAGTTTGATCATCTGGGCTCTTGGGGCGCGATGGCTGCGACATAGTGCAGAATTTGTTGAGGATCGGAAATTATTTTGAGCAGCTGTTCTAAGCTGAGTATTTAGGAAGAAACTGGGCTTTGTTATTTCTAAATCTATTTTTTCTCTCTATAAAGTCAAAATATATAAAATAAAAAAATAAAAAAAATAAAAACAAACTTTCGCCGGTTTTGTTTTTGGATGATACGGTGCAAAACAAAATTTTGTTCGATATTATATTCTTGAAAAAAAGAAATAGACTAAATGGTTTTACAAAGATAAATATGAATTAAAATTAGACTAAATTAAAAAAAAAATATTAAAGCCTATGCACCATAAAAAAACAGAATACATTAAAATAAAAAAACTACTAGAATACTAAATACTCCATTTTCTTTAGATGAATTACTACATTATTTTAATTATGTAAAAAAACTATTAGGAGTAAAGTGGCACAATATTGATTAGAGATAAGATCAAATGTTGAAGGGGGGAAATAATTTTTTTTTCTTGTTTTTTTTCTTTTGCCCCAATTCTTTTTAATTTATTGGGAGAGAGGAGTCTTCACATTAGTTGGGTTGGTGGGCAAAAACACGAACACAATTGAAATCAAGCTCTAAATCTACCAGCCCAGCTTCTCGATCAGCCATTGTTGGATTCAAGTTTCTAAATTTCTGCTCCGGACCTAATTTATTTCTCGCTCTAGGATTCTGGGCGGTAGGAATCATCATGGGCAACAGTTCCTCCATGCTTACTCAGTACGACATTGAAGAGGTCCAAGAACACTGCAACAACACTTGTAATACTCCTCCTCCACTTCTTTTCGACGTTTTCTATGCTGCTATTTGATAATCCCATGATTCTTTTATATCTCGGAAGTTGCTGAGTTTTTCAATTTTCTATGTTCTTCCATGGTTTCTCTTGGGGTTTCGGTCTCACGAAGAACTCAGGGAGATTTCTGATTAAGGTTTTGTTGTGTTTTAGTAATGGGTTTTCATTCTTGATGCGGAAATGTGATTGGTATCGGATTGTGTACTGTTCTTGGCCTTGTTTAGAAGAAATTTTGATGAATGATGTGTATTTGGATGAATGCTGTGTAGTTTCTCAGCAGGAGATAGTGTCATTGTACCAGAGGTTTTGTCAGTTGGACAGAAGTGGAGGCGGCTTTATCTCCGGGGACGAGTTCATGAATGTACCCGAATTTGCAGTCAATCCCCTCTCTCAGGTTGCACAAACAGCTGCTTGAAACTACTTTTTTGTTGGTTTAATTGTTATTATAGGAATCGATTAGGTGTTCTTGAAGAAATCAACTAAGAAAAGCATGTTGGTTTTAGGTTCAATCGAACTAAGTATTGGACCAGAATTGAATAAATAAAAAAAAAGAAGCTTTGTGTGTTTTCATGATTTCCTATCAAAAGTTGTGGTCCAGTTCTCATAGAGTTGGTAGTACCACATCATCTATAGAGGAAGGATGGCTTTTTTAGGGTGTAAAAAGTTATGACTTTAATTAGAAGTGTTGATAATGGCATACCCTGAAGAAGAAATAGGGGCATGAATTGATTTGCCGATAGTAGGAGTATACGATTGATTGATATACCTGACTAATGCGTCTATGACTATTATCGGTATTGATGTAGTTACTATATCAGTAACTGTGAAGGGGAGAGAGAGAGAGAGAGATAAGTTAACTGGAACCGTATTTAGATGATACGTGCTTTCTCTGAATATTAGAACTGATTGGCTCTCGGATCCAGTATATATCCTTCTCTTGGTGATAGGAAATACGGATGCGAAAATTGGACGTAAAAAAGTTTATAAGATTTGCTCTGTGGGATCATATGATTCCTATTCTTGAAGTACCGCAAAATTCTATGGATAGTGTAGAACATGTTCTCGAATGAGTTTACCTCTTTGTTCTTCAACTTTCTGGAAGCTGATAAGATAAATAGTATACATAGTAAACCTTGGTCTTGTAGTGGGAATGAAAGTTCTTATACTATATTCTCAATAGAACCTGTTATATCTCCGTTTAACCATGTAGGTTTGACACATTTTTGCCAAGTAAATGTTAGCATGTATACATGGTCTGCCACAACTTATGAATCAAGTGATGATTACTGGGGAAAAATGAAATTTAAAAAAGGATCGAGTATCCCATGTAGTCAGTTCGGTTGCGACTCTGTTAAAATGAAATAGTATAAATAAGGGCACATCATATATATAATTTCAACTGAATAAAATTGTTATTGCTCACAAAGACATGTATGTAACTAGTTTTCGTCTTCCTCTTCTTCTTCTTTTTTTTTGGTTCAGAGACTGTTAAGGATGCTGGATGGACTAAATTTCAAGGAGTTTGTAGCATTCCTATCTGCTTTTAGTTCTCGAGCGAGTTTGCAGCAGAAAGTCGAATGTAAGATGTGCAAAATATAGAATTATTCTTTCTTAAATAATCACACACTTTCAATGTTAAAATTTTATTTTCCAGCTGGCCCATGCTGAGTATAACTTCCTTAACCCAGTTATTTTTAAGGTTTATGATTCCGATGGTAATGGAAAGGTTAGTTTCAATGACGTTTTGGACATATTGCGAGATTTGACGGGTCAATTTATCGCTGAACATCAGAGAGAGGTTAGTCTCCTTTCTCTTTCCTCTGATATATGTTATCTTTATTTATTCTTTTTCTAGTTTTCTATTGCTTATATGTTTTTTGTCTTCCTCAGAAACTGTGGAAAACGTTCAAATTCCTATGTTTAAAAATAGAAAATGATAAGCTATGTAGATAAATTCAACTGAAGCAATCAAATTATTATATCGAGGCTACCTTTCTGTTGTATCCCAATTAGTTATTACCTTATTTTTGTTTGAAATTCATTCATATTGTTATGCTTCTGCTTCTGGAAAAACAATCAATGGAGAAAGTATAACTAGTCGAGATATGATCCAATAGAGTGAATGAAAGTGATGAAGCAAAATATAACTAAGCACGACGATATACTAACAAGATGGGTAAATTATGTTTTATTTGCTTGCATTTTTCTCCTAGTGCTTACCAATTGCAGAGTGTGCTAATTCAACATTCTTCGTGCCTTTTCCCCCTTCAAATAGCACGTTCTTACCCAAGTTCTTGAGGAAGCAGGCTACACGAAGAATTCTGTATTAGTTCCAGCTGACTTCATGAAGGTAATATCAGTTCTATATTTATTGAGGAGAATAATGATGATGAAGGTAGTACGGAGTATTAATTATTTAATTTTTTTTTGATTTTTTTTTTTGTACCCTGCCTTATATGAATCTTTATATATAAATATATCATAGTACATGTACGGGGGCTTATTCTATCTCCATGTTTATATCTATTGAGAAAATCCTGCTGTATATCTTCCCTTTACTTATGTCGTGGGGTGATTTCTTGATTTTCTGTTTCGCATATCCATCGTTAACTCTACTTGTTATATCATCCACCACAGATCCTGGGCAGTTCTGGCTTGAAGATGGAAGTCGAAGTCCCTGTAGATTAGAGATAACCACGATACTATCTTCGACATTCTCTCTCTCTCTCTCTAATCTTTTTTGGTTTTTTAAATATCTGTGGAACTCATGTGTATTATGGCTAGCATTTTGGCTTCTCCAGTTAATTGATAAAACATTTGGCCCTTCAGTACATGTTTTAAGCTGCAGACTTGCTACATTTCTTGAATGCTTTACTTGATTATAGTTTTAGTTGTAAACAAACATTTCTAAAAATAGATGCAAAATGTCAGGGTTGCATTGATTTGGAATTTGCACAAGTTATTTATATTACACCAATAATTGGGCAGAAATCTATGGATAAAAGATGGGAATGTACCAAAATTGCCAGAATTGAGTATATAATAAAATTGCTAAAAAAAAAAAACTTCATTAACAACTCACTAATGTGCTTGCTATTGCAAAGTCATAGTTGCACAATTATCCGAATTCCAAAAATAAAATAAAAAAAAAGTTGAAACAAACATTAAAATGTTTTTTTTAAGTGAGGAACAATTATAAGTCAATGAAATACATCACCTTCAGGCATCCATACACGAAGCAAGCGATCATAAAAGGAGCAAGTAGCAACTGCACAACTCTTCCTCTCTCCAACCACAACTGGATCTCCTCTTTGCCAATCACCTCCATATGCAAGTGAACCGTGTTTTTCGTACTTCTCCACAACTTCGACTCGATCCCCTCCAAACTTAACAACGGAGAATCCATTATGCATACAAGCTGTCAACACTAGCCCTGGTACAGATGGATGGTGCTTTATCCTCCAAACTCCTCCACCTAAACATATCGAAGATTCACTAACCGGTCTTGAAATTGATCTCACGTCCCATATTCTTAAGTACTCGTCGTAGCTTCCAGTGAGAAGGGTGTTGGGATCATGAGGGCTCTTCGCTATGCAGCATACTCCCATCTTGTGTGTTTTTGTGTTTTGGAAAGCTAACTGTGAAGGGTCCTCGCGTAAATCCCAGCAACTGAATCTGCAGTCGTCCGAGCCTGTGTATACTAGCGTTGGGTGCTGGATGTCGAAGGAAACAGCCCAGAGCTCGAAGTCATGTGCTTTCCATTCTTGTGAGATGTTTAGCTGGGAATCTTGGAGTGAGAGTATGGAAACGGATCCGTCAGAGAGGCCGACTGCCATGGATGTGGAGGATGGATTCCAATCTATGCACAAGCACATGGAGGAACTGATATGTTTGCTGTAAACCTCGTTTAAGCGGTTACCTGTATTCAGCAGAAGATTTCATCATTGTGGAGTTCAACTTCGAGTACATATGATCGTGGTGGAAGATAATGAAGAAATAGATGATGTATCTAGAACAGCTGCAATTATGTGACATTTACGATACAAGTAAAACATCAATGGATTGAGCAACACTGAACATATTGGACTTATTAATTAGAATTAGAAAGTATTCATCTTGACAGCATGATTCATCACCGAACCAGGCAAAATGTTATAAAAGGAAAAAAAAAGAATACGAGAATTTGCTTCGCTTTTTTGAGATTAGGACCTCATACTATCGAGTTTCATCACATCAACAACATAAGAAGAATAATCTAACACTGAACAGAATATGAATATGCAGATTTCACAAGAAACGACTGACAAATCAACGAATCATCTCCCAAGAAAGTCCTACGAACAGGTCGGCATTGCTTGTTTCGCAGAAAAAACACGTACTTAACAATGGACTGAGATTCAGCAAAGACAGCCTACACTTTTAGTGAAAAAAAGGCTCCATTTTTAACACTACACATTGTCCACTATCAGAAAGCACCAGAAGAATGCACAAAGTAAAACAAAACAAGAACTTACTGTTTTCTTTTCCACTATCTGAATCAGAGCATTGCAAGCTATAGACCTTTACATAACCATCAGCATCGGCTTGAGCAAGCAAAGGGTTGTTCAGATTCTGCTCAGGGCTCCACTTCATATCGAAGATTCCAGCCGTTTCTAGTTTTTGAATCAAATCAAGCCGATTCTCATTAGCATCTACATCAAAGAGCGTTATGCTCCCGGATCGACTAGGCTGATCGCCCTCTTGAAGCACGTAAGTAGAGGCTGCGAGCACGTTGTAGTGCGAGTCATGGCGACAGAACTCCACGGCATCTGCGTTTCCATCTAAAATGTAATGCCCCACATCCATTGATGCAGCTGAAAATGAATCAAACAAGAATAATTATGAAAATGTAGTTTCTTTCATTCAGGCATTTCATCGAACACGTTGCCTGCTTACTCAGAAGTCGTTGGTCGATGACTTACAGTTCACTCGCTCTCTTACTGCAAGATTCTTACTTCCTAATGGCGTGAATACGCAGCAGTTTTCTTTAATTTGTCTAAAACGAATACGCATACATATTGGAAAAAATATGGTTTAATTGTAAATTAAAATGAATGGTCTAGCCATTCCATAGTCCATACATAGCGTTGGAAAAATCTTGATCCGGGTCGGGTACTCGACAAAGTCCGACCCGATTTACCAGCCCGGCCCCTACCCATGAGTCATGACTTCCAATTTTTTTTTTAAAAAATACATATGCGATTCAAAATGAAGTAAATTCAGCTAGTAATTTTTTTATTTTTTATTTTTTTATTTATTTTTGTTTTATTTTTTAATTGGAGAAGTGGGTGTGGTATTATATGAGCACAATTGCATGGTTGTACAAATTTATGAAAACTATAAAATTTGGAGGTTTGCATTTTAAATTTTCTCCAAACCAGATCATGTTCAAAAAGGTTTTTATCATAAATAAAGAAGAAAATCAGCTATTCATTTTCCGATTTAGGTCCTCTATTGCAATTATGTGTTGCATCTTCTATTGTAATGATGAATGGTCGCAACGTGTCATAAATATTTCTAAAATCTGCAATTTTTATTTATGAAAATCTTTGATTATTGCTAATTTAAAAAATGTTTATAGCACTTGACGACCATCCGTTGTTGCACTTCGAATCATTCTCCTTTTTCGTACAAAAAAAGTGTAGCTTCATCCAAATTGTAAGGTTTGGTATGAAGTTGATGTCATTTACAATATTTTTCCAATTTACATAGTATTACTTTGTAGTAAAGTTTTTCGGTATTGATGCAATATCATTTTCTTTAAGTAATGCTGTATTAAATTAGTAAAAAGGTGGAAGAAAGAGATTGTATTATGAATGTTACGAATTGGGGTGTGGTCTGGATTAAGCAGTCTTCTTTAAAGGGACTTGGGTTTACAAAAATATATTTAATATTTTTCACCCCCCACAATTAACCTAAACTTATGATGGGAATCGTGTGTATATTGTATAATGCAAATTTGAAACCCGTTAAATTTTGATATTCCTACATTATATTTGATTAAAGAAGTTGAAAGTTTTTGATAAAAATAAATAAAAGAAGTTGAATGTTTACATATAATATATTTTAGCGATATTTAATTTTTTTTTCTATCCGAGTAATCAAGATTAACGTTTATTATACTTAATTTAAGGGTGAAGTCAAAATTCGGATAGGTACATTACTATATAATAAAATAATCGATGATCTCCTAAAATTCGAAAATCCTAACAACTAAATATATGGATAAAACTCGTATTGAAATGACCTTTGCATGTCAATTCAATCACAATAATTATCTATGTGCTAAAAAAATCACTATAATCATCTTCTATGATGAAATCCGTTCCTTAGAATGTCTCCAATAACACTATTAAATACATTCAACCTTAAACATGAGATGCATACAATTCATATGACATTACCACTCATAATACTTCTTAATTTGGTATTATACATTTTTATTATATTTTCTCTTTCAATTCCCTCTTAGTTTTTTTTATTTTTATTTATTATTATTTTTTTAACATGCGGAATTTTGGCGGATATCCGGCGCTACCAAATCTTAGCAGGACAAGGTCTTTTTTTTTTTTTTTTTTTTTTTGAAGAAGAAAAAATAAATTTAATATTACGAACTTGAACATGAAATATAGAGAAGACCCTCCACAACAGTTGGGGTTCATTCCAAACATGCGGTGTAAAAAAATATTTAGCCAATCTGTCTAGACTAGGAGCTATAGTATTTAACTCACGTCGAACATGAAGAACTTTAAAACCAACATTATCAACAAGTAACTGTCTGCAACTCGTGGAAATAGAACCAAACTCAGTGTGGTCAAAGTTATTCCCATTAACAACATCAAACGTAATTTTACTATCAGTCTCGAGCTGTACATAAAATAAATCCAATTGCTTCAACCAAGATAGAGCTTCATGAATGCCAAGAATCTCACCTTCTTCAACTCGTAGTCGCCCCGGAATAGTCAGCACCCTTGTTGCAACAAATTCACCCACAGAGTTTCGAATGATAATACCTATACCTGTAGAGTTTGTATCCGAGAAGAAAACAACATCTACCCCACATTTAAACCAACCCTCCGACAAATTATGCCACCCTCTGCAGACCTCTTGCCTTGCTTGCTGATGAACTTCCCCCTCAAGAGCTGTTACCCATTCATGCCGAAAGCTCATCGCAAGATAACATGACATGATAGGAGTAGGAAAAATACCCTTCCAAACAGCCAAGTTTTGATCTTTCCAAATCTGCCATATAATCATTCCAGTCTTGACTCGCACTTCGTCATTGACATGGCTTAGCAAAGAAAAAATTAGATCAGAGACAGAGTCGCTATTCGTCATACCTGATTGGATCACATGCTCCATTCCTGAAACTCTCCAACAGCTTCTAGCAAATGGACATGTTACAAAAGAGTGTCATTTAGTCTCAAGATCACTCTTGCATATACCACACTCGACTCCACCTTGAACACCACGTTTGAGTAAATTGACCTTAGTAGGAAGAACTCTATGAGATGCTCTCCAAAGAAAATTCTTAACCTCTGCAGGGACTTTAAGTTTCTAGATAGCTCTCCATCTTCCATCTATAGCATGTTCTTCATCAATGGTTAATGAACAAGCTAACTTATAAGCAGATTTAACAGAATAAATACCAATTTTAGTGTAATGCCAAATTCTGCAATCAGGAGCAGAACTCGGAATCAAAGGCATGCACAAAACCTCATTCGCATCAGTTTCATTTAGCACGTCTTCAATCGATTCAACATCCCATAATCTGATGGCTGAAATAATAAGATCTCTAACTTTTATATCATATAAATCTGGGGTGCAAGGTGTAGAAACAAAAAATCCCTTATCTATCCGAAGCCAAGGGTCATGAAAAACTCTCACACTATCCCCCGTCCTAATCCTCCATCTTACGCCATTCCTTACCAAATCCTGGGAAGAGCAGATGCTTCTCCAAGTGTAGCTTGGGCTATGCCCTACACTAGCATTTAAAAAATCCCCCTGAGGAAAATATTTAGCTTTAAGCACTTTGCAAACTAAAGCATTAGGGTCGGTGAAAAGACGCCAACCAATCTTCCCAAGCATTGCAATATTGAATAGCTGCAGATTTCGAAACCCTAAACCTTCAAGATCTTTCCTCACACAAAGATGATTCCACCTCATCCAATTAATTCCCCTAGTTGCATCACTCTTATTTCCCCACCAGAAAGTATTCATCATCTTTTCCAACCCATCTGTGAGACTAACTAGCAGCAAGAAAGAAGTCATATAGTAAGCTGGTAAAGCTTGAGCAACAGACTTAATCATTACTTCCTTACCTGCTTTAGAAAGATTTTTGCCACTCCAATTCTGAACTTTATGCCATAGTCTGTCTCGAAGAATTCCAAAGATCGCCCGTTTACTCCTCCCAATCAGAGAAGGCAAGCCCAAGTATCTCCCTGTATTCAAAGGCTGTGAGATGCTTAGAGTATTAGAGAGGTTCAAACGGTCTACTTCGGATACATTACTACTAAAGAAATACCAGATTTCTAATAATTAATAGCTTGACCTGAAACTTGCTCATACATATCAAGAAGACTTCTCAAGAGATTACATTCATGTTGTGTGGCTCGACAAAAGAGTACACTGTCATCCTCAAATATCAACTGAGAAATAGAAGGCCCATTACGACCTATACAGAGTCCATGTAAAGTTCCTCGTGTTGTCTCATGATTAAGAATCGCAGACAAACCCTATGTACACGGAATGAAGAGATAGGGGGACAAAGGATCACCTTGACGAATACCACGATCCGGAATAATAGGTCCTACTAAATCTTGATTTACAAGAACTTTATAGCTCACAGTACGACACACATACGGATCCATTTGCAGCATTTATCACAAAAACCCAACCTTGACAAAATAGCTTTAAGATAATCCCAATCTACCCTGTGCCTTGCTAATATCAGTTTTCATAGCAATATTAGCTTTCTTCAGACGGTTGTAAAAAACTTTTGAGAGGATCTTGTAGATAACATTACACAAGCTATGGGTCTCCATTCTCTCATATTTGTTGGATTCTCAACTTTTGGTATTAGCACTATATTAGTACTATTCAGATTTGGGGGTAAATCTGCATTAGAGAGTCACTGCGTACAACATTTAAAAATGTCATTCTTCAATAAAGCCCAAAACCTTTGATAAAAAGAGGGATTGAAACCATCTGGACCTGGCGACTTTTCAGGATTCATTTGAAAAAGAGCAAGTCTAAATTCCTCAATATCAAAAGGTTTAGTCAGCTCTGCATTCATCTCTGCATCTATGATAGGGTTCAAGCGATGTAAAACTGAGTGAAAATCTGTCTGCCCGTTCGATGCACTGAACAACTGTTTAAAATAGTCTGACACAACACCATGAATAGATGCACAATCCGTTGTCCAACTCCCATCATCTCTTTGGAGTTTTGTGATGGTATTTGTTCTCCTCCGCGCAGACGCCATAGCATGAAAGAACCTCGTATTTCGATCTCCTTCCTTCAACCAGAATTGTTTGGAACGTTGTTTCCAATGGATCTCGTCCTTCATCAATAAATCAGCAAGTTTGGTAAAATATTAAATGATTTTGGGATGGATTTTAATTTGAAATGATATCATGAGACCGTGAGAGTTTGGGATGAATACAAGTATTATAGTATGAGTACCTGGTATATAAACACATTTATGTATTTAATGTAAATATTATGTATATATAATTATATTTAGAGTAAAAATATACTTTAATATAGTAACTTTAGTGATAAATTTATCATAATTTTTTTTGAACATTATCTATCAAGTATTGGTTATGATAAAAAAAAAAATTATTTTAGATTCTCATCCAATTAGAGATTCTAATAATATTTTTACAATGGAGAATATATGAATCGAGTCCATGCATAGATTTTGTCTAGTACTATTAGTTTTTAAACTAGTTCGTATCCCGTCGAAATTCGACGGGTATCAATTTATAGTATTTTATAAATAAAAGTATAAAAATAATACATACATACATACCATATATAAATAATAGTATTATAATATTTTATTAGGATAAAGGTGTTACAAAGTCGGATTAAATTTATTAGCAAAATAGTTTAAAACGTTATAATAATGAAGAAAATATTTTCGTGTAGTTATACTTATTTTGAGAGTCAAGTGGCTCATTAGAAAAATTATCTTAGTTCTAAGTGGACGTTAATAGTCCGACAAAAAATTAGGTATGAGCTAAAAATTTATAGCAAAAAAGAAAGCGAAAATGAGCCAAATTGAAAATAGCCCAAGCCTGGTGGATTGACCCGTTTAATCAAATGTCTTGTTTATAAAAGATGAGGTTAAAATGATGCTCATTTTGTCTAATCGATACATACTGGGAAAAAAAAAATTAAAAACTCCAATGGGTCACCTAAAAATCGAAGTGGGATTTGGGCCAAAATATTTACACATATTAATAAAAAAAATAATTAAATGAAAGAAAATATTTCTTGCGAGGTTATACTTACTTTGAGCGCCAAGTGGCCTGTTAGTTATGAAAGTTAGTTAACTTGAACTGGGCGAGCCAACACGAATATTTCAATAAAAACATGTTAGTATAATGCGTTAAAAATTTATAGAAAAAAAATAAAATTAAATAAATAAAAAAGCGCGAATAGGCCTAATGAGAAATAACTCAAGTCTTGGTGGGTTGACACATGGCATATTTTGTGTTACAAAATCTCAAAAATCATAAAAATCGATACATACTAAAAAAATTCAAAACATCTTGCTGATGGGCCACCTGAAAGTCGAAGTAGGGTTAAGGCTAAATATTATACCTATTAATAAAAAATAAATAGATCAATGAAGAATACATTTCACGTGTACTTATACTTATTTTGGGTGTCAAGTGGCCTTTATGATGTACCATATTTTTGTTACAAAAATATAACTGAAAATCGAAGTAGGGTTAGAGCCAAATATAACACTTATTAATAAAAAAAGTTAGATCAATGAAGAAACATTTCTCGTGTAATTAAAGTTACTTTGAGTGTCAAGCGGCCCATTAGTTAAAGTTAGCTTAGCTCGAATTGGGCGAGCTAACCCGAATAGTCCGACAAATAGATGTGGTTATAAACTAAAATTTTATGGCATAAAAAAAAAGTGAATTACAAAAATCTGACAATCATTAAATCGATACATACTAAAAAAATTCAAAACATCTTGGCCGATGGCCCACCTGAAAGTCGAAGTAGGGTTAGGGCCAAAAATTTTAATAAAAAAATATAGATCAATGAAGAAAACATTTCTCGTGTACTTATACTTATTTTGAGTGTCAAGTGGCCCGTTAGGATGTACCATATTTTTGTTACAAAAATCTAACGATCATAAATATCGAGACCTACCAAAAAAATTCAAAAACTTTTTGGCAACGGGCCACCTGATTAGGGGTGAGCAAAACCGAAACATGTCCAAAATCCAAACCGAACCATTGTAGTTGGTCGGTTTGGATCGGTTTTTTTTTGTACAATGGTTCAAATCGGTTTTTTAAAGTAAAACTAAACTACTTTCGGCTTGGATCGGATCCAAGTCTTTGGTTTTCGGTTCATCCGAATCGAAACTATTTTATATTTATAAATATTTAATATTTATCTAATATCAATATTTTATTACAACTTCATACTCAATTTTAATTACGCAAATCTCTAAATTAGTAATCAAAATATCTTAAATTTGCTATCGATACAAATTAAAAGAATTTCAAAAACTTATTGATCAACGGGCCACTTCAAAATTGATTTTTTGTCCAAAAAATAAAATATATTCAAGTAGTCTGTTAAGAAAGTTAGCTTAACTCGAATTGGACGAGCCATTCGAATAACGTGACAAAAATATATGGCTAAATTCTAAATATTTGTAGCAAGAAAGAAAGAGCGAATTGGCTAAATGTACCAAAAAATAGGTCAATTTTGGTACCTTGGCCCAATTTTACCAAATGTATTTTTAATAAAAAGTTGGGATCGAAATGATGTTCATTTTGTGTCTAATATATTGTCATATATTGTATATATATATATATATATGTATATATATATATATATATATATATATATATATATATATATATATATACAAAAATTCAGCAATCATAGAAATCAATACATATTAAAAACAATTTAAAAACTTCTCGGCCAACGGGCTACCTGAAAATTGTAATAAAAATTTAGTATGAAGTTACCGCTTCGTTCATTAAGATCATTTCAAGTCCTTATGACCATTGCGATCTTTCTGAATTCACAATTGTAAATTCTCACAAACCACAGGTTTATTCCTTACTTTTTTGTTGATATTTTTCAAACCGATAATTCCATTTGTTATCGACACTATTTTCTACTTTATATATAGATATATAGATGACTTCATAAGAAAACAACAAACCATTCAAGCATTATAATCAAAAATCAAATTCACATAGCACTAAATTTTTATTGCTCTTAAAAAGAATAGGAATCATTGCAAGAAGATATAACTCGACATCTATTTAAATAAAGTGCAAGTTAATTTGATACAGCACATCGTCATGTATAGTTTACTTTAGAGTGATATTAAATACAGATTTGATGTAGCTCATAACATGGTATTACGAAAACACTGATGGAACAAAAAATAACCAACTAATAGCAAGTTTATGACAGAAGAAGCAAAGCATCAGGAAATAAATTAAATGTGAATTAATCATCAAAGCACAAAATAAATCACAAATCTAATCCAACCTAATATATCATTGTCATCGTGTATAGCAAATAGGAACAATTTTCCCATCTAGAGACTATATCGATAAAAAAAATTCAAACATAGGACAGGCACAAAGCCGTGATCCAGAAAATCAATACATATACCCCAAACATATGAAAATATTAATAAAATCCACAGTAACCTGCAATTTTTTCCACAATTCCCAACCGAATACTCGAATTCTGCAAATTATGAAAAGAAGAGTGCATGAAATACCAAAAAAAAAAAACCCTACTAAATTAACTATTCAAACACTACTTAACAAAGAAAAAAAAATAAAAAAAATCACACCTGCGAGGAAGAATTCTGCAAATTATGGAATAAGAACTCTTAATTTATAAAGTATGAATAAGTGGTTGTAGAATCTTGTTAGGAAAGAATTGTAATATAAATTATGGAAATATAATTATATAAGGTTTTAATTGGATTTAGTCAATATGTATAGGATATGCCTTGAATATATAGATATATATAATATATATATATATATATATATATATATATAGAGTTACACAATATTTGCCCAAAAGTGAAAACATGCCTAAAATACCCCTAGAGCAAAAAAGAACAAAACTTCCCCAACTTCTGAAACTGAAATCGTCGAAACCCCCCACTTTCTCTCCCCCAACCTCTCGTCTCCCCCCTCTTATTCAGAAAACTGAACTGAAACCCTAAC